>JAESVK010068865.1:0-12367 GCA_017140935.1 Hamamelis virginiana
AGAGTAAGTGAGTTCCTTAAGCTTGTGGGAGGGGAATCCTATCATTGGGTTAAGTTTGACTTTAATAATTAAAGGTTAATTGATTAATAGTCAATACTAACCGAGAATAGGATTACTCTATTCGAGGATGATTGGTCATGCTAGCACTAGTAACCAAACACCCCCCAAAGAGGAGAAAGTCTATAAATATGAGTGTTTCACACACTCTAGGTTAAAAAAGAGAAACCCTATAGCCAAAATTCTCTCTTCTCCCTCTCCATTCTTGCTTGCCACAAAGGGTTGTGGAAGACAAGGAAGGCTTTCGGAGTTTTGCTCTCGTGTGGATACGCTTTGGAGGTTTCATCCGTTTGAAACTCGAAGGATTCCTACACCGAAGAACACAATCAAGTGAGTTTTTATTTGCTTTGATTAATTGTGTTTATTTATATATATGATCCGATGCTTGAATCGTTCTTGGAGGTTTTGTGTACATGGATTTATTTTATAAACCGAAAAAGTCTTGTTTTACATATTCCGCTGCGAATCCATGTCTGTGGTTTTTCACAGAACCTTTCACTAGGTTGGGGTGAACCCAATGGGTCACACACATGAAAGCTTAAGTGATCTTCTTGAATTTGTGAGAGGGGATATTCTAATTTGTGTATGAGTTTAATCCTTATTATTAAGGGTTAATAATTAAAAGGATTAACGATACACTAAACTAGGATAAACCTATTCTTATATGGTGTTTGGTCATGCTAGCACTAGTAACCAAACATCATTGAAAGAGGAGAGAGTCTATAAATAAGAGGGATAGGCCTAGGGTTTCATAATCCAACTCATCAAAGTGAGCCTCTCTCTCTCATTGCCGGCACTCTCTCTCTCTCCCTCTCAAGCTTGCATTCTCTTCAAGAGTTGTGGAGATCAAGGAGTTCAAGGAGTCTTAGGCTCGTGTGGACTTCATTGGAGGCTTCCATATTTTTGGAGCTCGAGGTTTCGTGAGGATTCACGGCAAGGATTGGAGGATAGCATCTACAAAGGAACACAAGTAAGCTTTAATTAATGTTTAATTAATTGTTTTGATTCGCTTTTATATTTTGAGTTCGATTCTTGAATGAATATCAATGGGAAATTTTTATTGTTTACATTCCGCTGCGTTCCCATGGCGTATTCTTTCATGAACATACTACACCAGTACACCTGAATGCTAAACAGGACAGAAGATAAGAGTTGAAGTCTTCCAGAAAAAGAGAAAGACTTGCTAGTCCAAGATTGGATACGGCTTATCAACTTTTCCAACAAAGGCTGACAATCCGAACTAGAAAGCTTGGTAGAAATAAGGGGGACACCCAGATACTTCAAAGGCAGACGCCCCACACTGAACCCAGTAATTCGAACAATATCAGCTTTCACAGAGTCACTAGCACCTGATATAAACATAGCACTCTTGCTAGGATTAACCTTAAGACCAGAAAACATCTCAAAATCTTTCAGAACATCCATAAGGATCTGGACGCTTCCAAAGGTGGCCTTAGCAAACAAAAACAGATCATCAGCAAAACAAAGATGGGATAGAGAAATTTTCCCACATCTGAAATGGAACTCAAAATCTTCCCTTATAGTGGCCTGAGAGAGCGATCTAGACAGAACTTCCATAACAATAACAAAAAGAAAGGGAGACATAGGATCCCCTTGCCTAAAACCCTTTTTCCCCGCAAAAAAACCTGCCATCTCACAATTAATAGCTATAGAAAACCTGGGAGAGGTGATACAGGCAATAATACAATTCAAAAAATGAATAGGAGTACCCATATGTCTTAAAATGGCAATCAGAGCTTCCCAATTAACAAAGTTATAGGCTTTCTTAATGTCGATCTTCAAAGCACATCTCGGAGGCCCCACATCTTTACGATAATTACGCATGATTTCTTGAGTCAACAAAATATTATCAGTAATAATGCGACCATGCACAAAAGCAGATTGACAAGGGCTAATGATATCAGGGATACATAATTTAAGCTTATTTGCAATAATTTTAGATATACATTTATAAATGACATTGTAGCAAGATATAGGCCTGAACTCATTAAAAGAAGAAGGGTTAGGGACCTTAGGAACAAGGGCAAGGATAGTGCAGTTAATTTCCCTGAGAATACAACCAGTGCTGAAGAAGGACGAGATAGCCTCAACAACATCATCACCCTCTATTCCCCAAGCTTTCTTGAAAAAAAGGGACGAAAATCCATCCGGAC
This sequence comes from Hamamelis virginiana, assembly GCA_017140935.1. Taxonomy (NCBI): domain Eukaryota; kingdom Viridiplantae; phylum Streptophyta; class Magnoliopsida; order Saxifragales; family Hamamelidaceae; genus Hamamelis; species Hamamelis virginiana. The sequence continues at coordinate 2,232 of JAESVK010068865.1, forward strand.
CAGGGGCCTTGTCATTTTTAATAGAGAATATGGTGGACTTAATTTCCTCAGCTGAAATGCCTCTATTAAGGATCTCAAGATGATCAGAAGACCAACCAAACCCCTCCAAGCAATTGAGCATTCCAGAATCACCAGTAAACCCAGAATCATTTCCCAAAATGGAGTGGAAATAAGTTACAGCTTCTCTTTTTATAGCAACAGGATCCTCAACCTTTGAGCCATCAGAATGAGTAATACATTTAATAGAATTGGAAGAGTTTCTTGCCTTAACTGATTTGAAAAAGAATCCAGAATTCTGATCTCCCAGCTTCAACCACTGCACTCGAGACTTCTGTCTAAGGAAATCTTCCTCAGCCCGAGCTAAAGAATTATAGACATTGAGACAATCCTTTTCCAGATCAACAAGAGAGCCATCATTAGGGTTGTGTAAGAGAGAAGACTGAGCATCAAATAACTTCACTTTAGCATCAGCAACTTTTGCCCTAATATTACCAAACTCAGCAAAATTGAAAGCCTTGAGAGCTGCTTTAGTCACTTTGAGTTTACGATACAATCTGTACATAGGCTGCCCATAAAAGCTACTAGACCAAACATTACGAACAATAGACAAAAAAGCAGGATGATCAGCCCAGAAATTGAAAAATTTGAACGGGATAGACTTTTTCAGCTGAACATCAAGGGAAGTAAGCTTAACTAAAGCTAAACAATGATCAGAGATTCCAGGAGGGAGAAACTGAGTGTAAGCATTAGGAAAGGCATCCATAAAACTTTCATTAATTAAGGTTCGATCCAGCTTCCTGGTGATAAAAGAATCCCCATCTCTCCTATTCAACCAAGTAAAAATGGGACCTATGAAAGGCATATCAAAAAGTTCAAGGTCATAAAGACACTCATGGAATTCCGACATAGCACTATCCATCATGACATTACCACCCAATTTTTCACTGGCAAATCTAGTCACATTAAAATCCCCCAAAAGAATCCAAGGGCTGCTCCCAATAGAAGAGGAGAACCAATTCAATTGCCTCCATAACTGCTTTCTATCAGATTGGCTATTAGAAGCATACACAAAGGTACAGTGCCAAGAGAGATTGCCCTGAATAACCCGAACATGGCAATGGAGAGCTTGATCAGAGCTATTTAAACACACCAAGTTAACAATACTCGGATTCCAGCAAACCCAGATACGGCCAAGGGTAGAGTGATTATAGTTATGAGAAATACACCAACCCGGGGCAATATGCATTAAAATACCATCCAAAGCCACAATCCTAACTCGAGTCTCCACCAAACAGAATATAGTGATATCATGAGACATAATCATAGAACGAACTTCTTTCTGTTTTAACGGGTCATTCAACCCCCTAACATTCCAACAAGCAAAATTAATCATAGATGATTAGGATTTAAGGAACCATCACCCAGGCCATCCCTAACAATAGCCAAGCCAAGTTTATGTTTTTGTTTTCTAAGCCTTTTCAGCTTGCTCTTAGATAACAATCCATCACCAGAAACATTTACCATCTCATCTATCATTTTAACATTTTTGAAATTATTAATGATGGGGGAACCATCAGAATAAACAGGCTCATTCAATGAATCAGCAGAAGGATGTTTAATAATTGAGTGATTAACCACAGACGAATCAAGACCATCAGAAGAGATTTCCTCAACAGGAGCAACATTTACAAGTTTACTGGAAATATCCGTATCCAAATTTACACTAGCATTATTTATAGTAGGGATACCAATAGAGTTTGGATGAATAACCACAGGCTCATAATCAGAATCGAGAACAGAAAAGCGATTAGGAGATACCAAGTCACTCACCAGATTTTTACCAAGAACATTGTCATGCCCACACACCAAGCCGCCATCACGAGTTACAGTTTCCGGAACTACCTTGCTGCAGACAGCAGGATTTTGAACACTTATGCTATCAATAGGAGCAGCCCCAGAGACACCATCATTAACATCTACAAACCCCCCAATCACCACTTCTTTAGCTTTAGGAACCCATACCTTCTTGCTTACAGCAGGGCATGTTGTAGGTCCGTGACCAAAAACTCCACATGGAACACATTTGCTTGGTCTCCATTGGTATTCAACTCCAATGTCAGTGACACTGCCATCCCCAAATCCGAGTTCAAAAGAGTTAGGAAAGCCACATTCAATATCAACTTCCACACAAATACGGGCAAAAGAAAGCCTTTGTCTTGATTGGGTGAGGGAGTCAAGGTAAAGAGGTTTGCCAATAGCACTAGCTATAAAACTGAAGCCTTCCTCAGTCCAATATTCAATAGGAATATTGAATAACTTAACCAAATTGGAATCTTAACCAATTTAAGATTAAGCATTTCCATCCTAAGGTGCCACTTCCTCAAGATGAGAGGTTTACCCCCAACATACCACGGTCCAGAATCAAGAACCCAATCCCTTACTTGAAGATTAGAGAAATGAAAGATGAAGAGGCCACTGTCAGTGGATAGGATATCTGGGATTTCTTTATGCCCCCATAATTTGGCCACAGTATTCTTAACAACCATATAGGGAAGTCTTTTATCAATGAATTGACCCACAATGCATTCCTGCCAGTGCACCATTCCTGCCTTCGCCACACTCTCAGGAGGATTGACACGGATTCTCCCATCCACAATCATCGGCTTATGGAATTGCAGGTTTGAGGATAGGCCTGAGGGCTTGCTGAACAAGGATTTCCAATCCGAAATTAACCTTTTACCTGACCCAGCAAGAGCAACACCATCAGTAACCAGGTTCGGGGAAGAGCATACAGCAGCATTGCCAATCTCTTTATCCTTAAGACCATAGGGGGAAGCCTCCACAGCAGCAGTTTCCAAAACTGTATCAACCCGAGAGTGAACAGTGGTAGTGTTCAGAGCACCAGCTGGAAAAGAGGAACCACGAGAACCTCACGAAGCCTCAGATCCATGTAGATCTTGACCCAAAGGGATAGATCGAGATCCACAGAGATCTGAGGACGTATGAACCCTTACAGAAGATTTGAATGTCTTGGGATTAGGAGAATGACCAACCCGCGGAGGAGGAAACCCATCAAAAAGAAAATCTGTATTATCAGAAAACCCTAAGCTTTTTTCAAAATCCTCATCAGAAATGAAGGAAACTGAAGCTATAGCAGCAGTAGAGACATTCGAGGTTACTGGAATTAATTTTGATGCATGAGCCACAGAGGAACCTGCTATCAAATGAGATTCCAACTGAGAAACCCTCGAAACCAAGTGGGTTTCAGCAAGACCCCGTGGTACCAAGACATGTGGAGTTCCACTCACCAAGGAATCAATATTTGAGTTTGGACCACCCACACCAGAATAAACCCACGCAAGCGACAGCTTGTTCACCCACAGAGGCTTGTTCCCTCAAAGCCAACCCACAGGACCCAGAATAAAGAGTATTTACAGTATCAACAGATGCAACACGAGATCCAACACCTTCATGTGATATTTTGGATTTACCAACAACTGTAGAATTAGAATCAAAAGAAGAACCCACCGAAATTTGTTCTTCAGCTACCAGTCCATGGTCAGCGCACTCATGGGGACCCGCAGCTCGAGAACCAAACACATGTGAGGAAACGAAGGAAGGATTAATGTTCGCCATAAAGGAGCGGAAACAAACAAAAACAGAGTCAAGAGGGAACGTGAACACCAGGCAAACCACAAGAAAGTGGAAAGGTAAAACAACAATGCATCCACAAAGCAACAGAGATCACGAGGAGGAAAACACAGCCAAAACCAGGGATCGAAGAACAAATCGAGGCAAGCCAAAAGCAAATAACAGAGAACCCACACCCAGCCACGATCATCCAGCATCACGAGAGCTTCTCTCTCCAAAACCCATTTCTATTTTTTATTATAATTTTTTTCTCTAGACCCAGGATCACTTCCCAAAATGATGCACGAACTTCAAAATCCATAGTTTCGCAGCCTGACATTTTCTTTCGCAAAACCAAAGTTTTAGCGTATATATTAGGTGCAAAAGTGAGGAATGAAAGTTTTGTACGAAAATGATGCACGAACTTCAAAACCCATAATTTCGCATCCTGGCCTATTTTCTCCACGAACTAGAGCCATTGTTTACATTTTTTGTGCAAACGTGAGAAAAAGAAGTTTTGTACGAATATGATGCACGAACTTCAAAACCCATAATTTCGCATCCTCCCACATTTTCTCATAAACTCAGAGAGCCGTTGTTTACATTTACGAAAATGATGCATCAATTTCAAAATCCATAGTTTCGCATCCTAGAACTTTTTCTATCAAAATCAGTGCTGTACTATACATTTTAGTTGTAAAAGTGAGAAACGGAAGTTTGGCACATAAATGATGCATAAACCTCAAAAACCTATAATTTCAAATCCAGGCACTTTTTTTTTTTGGATAATTTAATTGACACTTTTTCTCCCAAAATTAGAGCCATTGTTTACATATTTGGTGCAAATGTGAGAAACAGTTTTTTGGTAACAATATGATGCACGAACTTCAAAACCCTTAATTTTACATCCTGGCACATTTTCTAACAAATCCAGAGCCGTTGTGTACATTTTATATGCAAAAGTGAGAAATGGAAGTTTGGTATGAAAATGATGCACGAACTTCAAAACCCAAAATTTTGCATCCAACCACATTTTCTCACAAAATCAGAGTCGTTGTTTACATTTTGGGCACAAAAGTGAGAAACAGAAGTTTAGTACGAAAATGAGGCACGAATTTCTTTTTTTTTTTGTGGATAATTAAGAAATATATTACCAAAAAACCAAGATATTACAAAGAAGTGCAAAACACGAGCCACAACAAGATGGGCTAACAGCACTAACCCCTAGCTAAGAAGAATACCACTTACAACCCAAGTGGCTAGGAGAAACACAAATAAAAGATCAAACACTAAGGAACATCTCTCCCTCTTGAATTTTTAAGAGAGTGGATTTTATCTTTAAGTTTATTTTTGAGGGACTCTCTTGACAAAGATTTTCCAACATAGTTGCTATCCATCATATCAGCATGGTCCAACCGAGCATCATCAACACTTTCATCAACACTTTCATCAAGCACGCTGAACTTATTACTAGTAGCACAACCTTTGCTAATATAAGGTACACTTCCTTTCATACTAGGAACATCAGCACCTAAAGCCTTAGAAGCAGGGACCTCAATCCAATTATTAACACCAACACTAGTACTAGCAACAGCACTAGAATTACCAGTCTGAGGATCTTTCTTTCTCCACTGAAGATTAGGCTTAGCAGATTTTGGAGGGGAAGGAGAAAGCGGACATTTAAGCAAGGAATGCCCAAACACCTTACACATCACAACGAGATGGAACCCAAGGGATCTCAATCCCAACTTCTACAATTTCGTCATTCCCTACCTCCAATCTCAGGGACTTAGGTATAACTTTGTCAGCTTCGATCTCAATACAGATCCTAGCAAAATTTGCTCTACTTTCCATTGCTGTGTGCATATCCATATATAGGGGATTTCCCAGAATGCTGCCAATATATTCCATGCCCTTGGTCGAACGGAGAACAAGAGGAACATTGAACAATTTTACCCAAATAGGAATTTTAGAAAACCCGCCTTTCTTCAATTCCATACCCGGTTGCCAGTGCTGAAGCACCAGATATCTACCAGTGATATAGTAGGGACCTCCTTTTAGAATTCTGGAAAAAGTGTCATGGTCCTTGGCCTTAAACAGGAAAAGGCCTGAATCAAACTTGAGCACATCAGAGACATCATCACCCCAAACCCTTGAAGCCCAATCTTTAACAAAAGTATAAGGCAGATTCTTGTCGAGAACATATTCTAGAAGGGAAAATTCCCAACGACTCTTACCTTCATCAACAATAAGGTTAGGAACAACATACACTCCCTCATTAACAAGACCAACATCTCTTTTGGAAAGCTTAAGCAAATTAGCCTGACTATTATGGTTATGAATAAGACTGTTCCAAGCACTAGGGGGAAGAGTTTTTGCAAGAACGGGACCTCCAACTTTATCAACGACAACATCATGGCCAAGAGCACCCTTAGCAAAGCCTGCTGCACTACCATGTTTATCAGAACCATCAGTACCCCTTGGTTTCACAAAACCAGCATCACCCCATGGTTTTCCAAAACCAGTATCGTCCCTTGGATCATTAAAACCAGCACCTTCACGAGACTGGGTCGTCAAGTTAGTGTGCAGCGTATGCTTGCCAAGAAAAGTTAAATCATCTTTGGATCTGGGTGCATACACTGTAAACTTACCATGAGCATCAGTAGTTCCACGGGGATGGCCTGCATGCGTTGCATGCTCAACATGCAGAGGCGAGACCTTAGCTGGAATAGAAGTTTGCACAGCTGGGAGAGAAGGAAAAGCTTCATCACTGGCACGGAATGCATCTGCAACTGAAGCAGACTTCTCCTTACCATCTCCAAACAAGTGAACAGGACTCCCACCAGGAAAACCGACTGCAGCTCCACGTGTAGGACCGGTTACCAAGCAAGCTGAAGGTGACAACTCTGCACCCACTGGGGTAATCCGAGATTGAAAAGTGGGCGGGGTACCTGCCAAAACAGTAGCTATTTCTGCATAGCCTGACACTTCAGACTCGAAGATCTTAAAAGCCGCATTGTCGACTGACACTTTGACAATGGAGGATTGCACGTCAGGAATGGAAGCTGCAACATCCGCTCCACAAACCGGAAGGGTTTCAGCATGCGAGGCATGCACAACATCATTGCCAGCTGCAACACGTGGTACACCAAAGCCAACAACCCCACGATATGTTAAATCCCCAACACCTCCACTTGACTGAGAATTCAGACCTGTATTTAATGCATTTAATGCAAGCATGTCAACAACAACATCACAAGGGGTTGTAAGAGGGGCACGTGCTCCAAGCCGTCCATACGCATCAACAGTAGACCTGAGAACATTAGTACAAACATCACTCAACCTCCCATTCTCAACGTTAGGTAGTAGCCCGAGCTCATTACCATTACTAGACAGAGACGGGGGGGGAGCCTACACAAGCCGAAAAGGTGAGAGTGTTCTTGGAATCCACACCAGACGAGGAAGAGCTCCCCTGCATCTCAACTAAACTAGTTCCGTCATCCCTACATGAAGACTGCAACTCTTCAACATGAGCATGAGAATCAACAGCATCCTCCAATCCGTCTTCACAATCACTGTCTCTACACAAGGAACAGTCTTCTTGGTTTCCACAAGAACAAGAAGCTCCACTACTACAATCATCATCTTCCACATCTGTAACATGCACAACATTACCATGCATGTCAACTTTACTGCTTTCGCCAACACTAACAGAATTTGGCCAACTAGAATTCACGAGGGATTCAAGCTTATCAAGATCTTCACAGCCAAGAAGAGCCTGGCCTTTCCTAGCAAGCAAGACATCAAGCCCTCGTTTAACAACAAGGCATTCCTTCAGATTTTCCCTTTTTTTTTTAATCCAAGTGCTAAAATTCAATGGGTTAGTGAGAGAAGCTCTGGCGATGTGGTTTCTTCCACACGAGGTGTGTCTGGTTCATCCTCGGTGCTTCTCCAGCCTTGATCTTCTTGGTTTCTTCTCCTGCGCTCGTGGTTGGTGACTGGGTGGCTTCCCTGTAGTGCGCTGTTGGGGTTTGTTTTTTATTGTGGGTTTTTCTTGGTTCGTCTCTTTTCCCTCTGTCTCGAGTTATTGTGTTGTCTTTTTCCTCTTTATGGCTAACCCACGTGCTTCCATGGTGAGTGGGTTTCCACCTGGCGAAAAACCTTGTGGGTTTTTTTTTTTTGGATAATTAAGAATTTATATACCAAAAAAAGAGATACAGTACAAAAGCCAACCTGGCAACAAGCCTGAACTTAAAAGCCCCAAAGGCCACCAAAACCCCCAACCAAAAAGAAAAGCCACTTACTTCCCAAGTGGAAAGGGGGAAAACAAAAAACACTAAGGAGGGCTAGCACCCTTCCTTCTTGCATTCTTAAAGCCATGCAATTTGTCTTTTAATTTCATCTTAGGAGAATCAGAAAGATTTGCAACAGGATCGTAACCTAAAAGAGGATCGACACCCATGGTAGAGGAGAGCACCTCAAAAGAATTCGCCCCAAGAGCTAAGCTAGAAGATGGCTCAACAACACCAATATTTTTCGCTCTAGCTTTTTTGGAAGAAACCTCAATCCAAACATTAGGATCATTGTTACTGGATTCGACATTTGGAGATGAAGGTATCTTTTCCTTAGGCTTAAGAATAACAGATTCAGCAACCTTAGGGATAACCTTAGTAACAGGAGGAAAACTATTCTTGACCTTCCACACTTGCTTTGTATTAATTGGCAAGGCTAAGGGGCATTTCTGGGAAGAATGCCCAAAAACCTTGCAGTTGCCACAACGAGAAGGTATCCACGGGATTTCAAATAAAATTTCTGCAGTTTCTCCCTTCCCCAAATCAAACTTCATGGAATTAGGAACTTCCTTAACAACATCAATTTCTACACAAATCCTTGCCATGTTATCCAAATCCACAAAAAAGGGATTTCCCAGGGTGCTACCAATGAATTCAAGACCTTCAATAGAACGCAAGACTATTAGCAAATTTTTTACATTAATCCACACTGGAACAGTAGAAAAATAATCTCTCTCTAACACCATCCCAAAATGCCATCGCTTAATCACCATAAGCCGACCAGCAATGTAGGACGGTTCACTACTCAAAATAGTATTCAGGGTGGTTTCATTTTTTGCTTTGAATAGAAAAAAAACCCGGATCTAACTTTATAGTTTCAAGCACATCATCACCCCAAGACCTACAAGCCCAATCATTCACCAAGGAGAAAGGTAAGTTCTTATCGATTATGTATCCGACAAAAGCGAACTCCCATAACTTCAAACCCACATCAATAATAGCTTCAGGAATAACAAAACTACCATTGGTAGTAATACCCACGTCCTTCTTCAAAACCTTTTTCAAATTTGTTTTAGGTTTATTCCACATAGAGGGAAAAGGATCCTTATCAAAAACATGGTTAGAGGAATTTAAGGGAGGGAAGTCAGAACCCAAAATATTATTTCTCCTCCACTTACCATAATTACCATAATTACCAGGAATTTTACCAGTATGAGGAGGTCTATGCTTCTTAAAATTTCCACCTTGCCCGTAGCCATCACCCCCAACACGGCTAACAACCTTTATCTCAGAAATACCAGCAGCTTCAGGAGGGCCTAACAAGGAGCCAGACCCAGACGAGCCATTAGAAGCCGCACCGCCTGAAGAAATAGACAGAACCTCACCTTGTACAGGAGAAGAAGACAGAACTTCCCCCTTCAAGCTAACGACTGACGACCCCATGCCATTTTGAAGAACAAGATCTCCTTGACACGCAACCACAGGAGTCTCGACTGCCGCGTTGACACTGGAGGAAAGCCTAACAGCTGCAATATGAGGAAAAGGAGACCTACCATCTGCTTGACCCGCTCCCCTAGGAGACAAAGAGGAATGCAAGGCATTAAAAGAAGCTACTTTGTCAGCACAAACAGCAGCGTCAGAAGCACAGTCACGAGGTGGCACACCATGGTCAACCAACAAGGGACTGATCTCATGCACCGCACCCATGGAGTTCCTACCTTCCAGCCCTTCATATAACCCACCACCAAACGGAGAAGAAGGATTATGCAGCACATTCGCTTGGATAAGATCATGAACCAAAGGAACCTCGGACTCCGCCACCATCGCAAGAGAAGGATGAGGACCTCGATCCACAACAATGTTAGTGTTTACCTGAGCAGAAGGAAAAACTGTAGGAAAAGTGGGTAAGACATCCACGCATGTCTCGGACCCATTGTAAACCTTCAGCTCATCCTCACCGATCACGCTCTGATCGCCATCATCATTAGCAGAAGCTGACCCTTCGCAACTATCACTAAGAACGCACTTAGGACAATCTTCATGGCTAGCACACGAACAGCAATCGCTATCACTGCCATCCACACAGGGAGTAGCAACCACACTACCTTTCATAACTTCCCCAGAGACAGGTTCAACATACTCACCACCCGTGGTATAAATAATAACCTTAGAACCAACAGCGCCCTCACTACCTACACAACCAGGGCCTACAGC
>JAESVK010068866.1:5638-19050 GCA_017140935.1 Hamamelis virginiana
AGGTTAAATTCCGTATTTACAGTCAATATTAATTCATTTATAATTTATCTTATGTTTAACATTAATCCGAAGAGAGTGGTAAGCACGGGTGTCGGTCCACCGAGACTAGTAATGAAAATCGGATAAGTCAATTCACTTTTGGTGAAAGAGACATTTCTCATTGGGTAAATTTGGTTGATTAACTGATTTTTTAACTGTAATTGCAAGTCAAACTGCCAAGTACAGCGTAATAAATTAAGAATCACTGACAGAAAATAAGTCGAACATATAAGGACATAATTGCTACAGAAATAACAGAAATTGAACTTAAATTAAATTGCAGAAATTAAACGGGTAGGAATTGAAATTGCATAATTTTAAATAAAGAAAAACCACGTCTCTCCAACTGGAGAGAGGGAATATACTCTACTGAAATTTAAAGTACACAATTAAAAGCATAAATTAATAAAAATCCTCATCGTAATTCCAAGTGGAAAGAGGGGATATTCTACTGAAATTTAAAGTACAGAATTGAAAGAATAAATTAATAAAAATCCTACTCGAAATTCCAAGTGGAAAGAGGGGATATTCTATTGAAATGGAAATTGCGTAATTAAAAGCAACAATAAAAAACTAAAAAAAATAAAATACATCTTCTCTCCAAGTGCAGAGAGGGACGATTGCATCGTGTGTGAAATTGAGTAATTTGGAAAATACTGAAATTGAAAACAAAAACTGTGAATAACAACTGAAAAATAAATTCACTCACTGAAATTAAACCGACTGAAATGAACAGTAGTACAGTATGTGGAAGTATAAAATAGTCAAGACTTAGATGCATGTATCATAAAATAATCTATGACTATTTCTGATAAAATCCAAAATAAACACTCAACTAACAAAGGAAAATAAACTGCTTAACTATTCGTGCGCCTGATGAAATTCAACAATGAAAGTTTAAAGAAAACAAAACAAACTAACTGCGCGCCTTGCTCCCCCTCTTTCTGTCCGGTGAGTATTCCTTTTATAGAAGCCAAATCGTCTCATTTTTCTTTGTTTTCTCTGACAAAGTTTTCTTATGGTTGCTGACTTCCGCGCTGTGATTCTGCACTTCTCTATTCTCCTTTGTCTTCTCTAATTTATGACTCTCCATTTCTCTCAGACTTTCACTCTCTCTCAGACTCACTTTACCTCCTTTTCTTTCTCTTATTTTATGCATATAATGAAGTCTTTAGTTATGAATATTTACTGCTTCAACTTGTAAATTAAGTTTTAGTTTTATTGACTATCTTTTGGATTAACTCATGACTTGTAGTCAAATTTAAAATTCGTCTGCACTATTAGTCATATGAATATGTTTTTAATGATTAGTGAACATTGGTTGGTAATCTTGAGGTAAAATAGTGGAGACGCATAACAATTGTGAGTTGTTGAACTATTCTTTTATTGGAGGGTTATTTTACAATTACTCTTAACAATTTTTTTTCGAAAGCGCAGTATATTCCGTTGAATAGTCTCATTAATCTTTTGTTTTGGTTGAATGGTGGGAATAAATAATGTCACATTTAAAAAAAAAAATCATGGAAAGTGGAAAATTTATACCAGCTTTTGAGAAATGATTGTAGGCCATCTTTGAAATTTGAACTTAAATTTTTTCAATATTACATTACCGCTAGCACTTAATTTGAGCCTTAAAGTTTTCTTTTCTTGCGCAACTTAGGAAGCCCAGTGTAAAAGTTAGGTGAAGAAATTCTTGGATGAAAACAAGATTGTGTGTGCTGAGTATTTTCGTTTGGTGTTTTCAGTGTGGTAAGTGTCAAGTTTTAAAACTAAGCAAGTTAGTTTTTTTTTTTAAATCTGAATAAAAAGGGACAAGGGAGTTGGAGTGCCTTTGTCAAAGAAAAAAAAAAGAAAATGAATAATATAAAAAAAAAAAAAATACAATAAGTAGATAGACCTTTGATGATTTCAATTTTCTTGAAAAGATTAAGTCTGCTAAGAAAACTTGGTACAGTGTTTTCTATACTATGAGTTGGGTGTTGTTTTTTTGATTGGGTGATTTTAGTTTTTCAATTATATCTAGGAATATGTTTATGTGATGGTTGGGTAGATAACCACAACTAAGTTTTAAACCATCACATATCTATTGTTTTCCATCTTTGAACCAAAAGCAATTTTAAGCCCATAAAGTCCTACCTGATTTTGAAAGTTGGTATGAGTTGGAAATCGAAAATGATTTGAACATAAGTTTATGGCATATTTTTTCTTAGTATTTAACATTCCTATCATAAGACTCATATTTTGTTCTTATCAACGTTTTTCAAAATGAATTAATATGCGAGACATACTTTTCATTTGATATACATAAATTCTCCTCACATAATGAGAGTACATATAATTTCACCTAACTCTGAACGAATTATTCATGAGTGGATTATCCTGATGAGATTTGAAGTAAAAACTGCAATTCTAATAGAAATTCGAGTGGTGTAAGCTTTACAATTGAAGGTATATTTTGTTAGCTAATTCACACACACACTCTGAATTTTGAATATCATGGCTTGAATTATCTTTTTGATAGTATTTCGAACTCTGACTTATTTTCTTGTTAAAGTGAGGAAAACTCACGACTTTGTCTTCATTGAAATGTCATAAACTGAGAAATACTATTGATGTGCATGAGAAAACTTCTACATGTTTGTGGGCATCATTTCTACAAACCCTCACGAGACTACAACTCGCCCAGTAGGGGTAACCTAGGGGTTTAAAGGCTTATTGCATAGGCTAAATGCAATCGCGATTCCCTGCGAAAGTGGCATTTTAATTTCGTTCTTTATGTTTATTTTGCTTTACTCGAGGACTAGCAAAGTTTAAGTTGAGGGGTGTGATAAGTGCTAAAATTTTCGAAATTTAAACCCCAAAGTAAGCTTTGTTAAAGCCCTAAAGGCATGTTAATTAGGTCATTTTAATGCTTTTCAGTTATTTTATAATTATTGTAAATATCGCATAAGAGTAGCATTTTAGCTTGTTTTTATTTCTGTCTTTATTTTAGGTTAAAGTTGTGTGGAATAGGTGCGCGTAATTGGTTTGCTATTGTTTTGCATTGCAGGTAAAAATCGATGTGGAATCAAGCAGCGCGTATTTTGAGATTGTCCACATAGGATTATACCCTGAGTGTCGGCAACCGACTATGATCCGTGAAAACCAGATCTTGCTTTCTCTTTTTCTTTTCACAAATAATTGATTCTTGAGAGAGTTTTATAAAGAGAAGAATTGGTAGGGAGATGGGAGTAGATCCAGCCACCAGCAAAATTTTCTGTCAGTTTCTTTGATTTTCTTGAGCAAAAGCTCAATAAAAATCTGCCCTACAACTAAGAGCTCTCTAGCATCCATGGAGAACTCCTCTCTATCGACTCTATCTGTAACTTGTTCTTCATCGGTAATTATAGATCACTGCTAATCATATTCTTTTGAGGTTGATTCCGCCAGTAATTCGTGAAAGAGTATAAGATGTATATGAAAATTCTTGCACTTGATCTCTCATCGGTAACTATAGATTTCTACTAGTTTCAGGAGTATGGGTCACTGTTTGGATCCCGTAAATATAATTTTTGTGGAGATAACTATAGATCTCTACTAAATATATTTTGAGAAGCTATTATAGTTGAATGTGCGTGTCTATCCTCAACGTGCATTTCTAAGCAGTCGGTTCCATATTCTAGCATATAGACTTCAGAGATACTTTGCTGGCATGTGATAGTCAGTCAAGATGCATTCCCGGCCCAAGTCTCCAAGCGATCCGTATTCCAATGAATACTCTTTGGTATGAAGAGATTTAGCCAACTTTTTCATCCAAAGACTGAGAAATTGTATAACTTCTTTGAAGTCTTAAAGGTTCGAGAAGATTTAGAGTTTCTAAGATTCAAATACTGGTTTCAAAGTCCAAGATTTAAGCTGTGGAAATTCTTGTAATATTTGTATATCTACCAGATGTGAATTCAGTTTCTATATAAAAATAAAAATAAAATAAATAAATAAATATATATATAAAGAAAGTGAAAGTCAAAAAGGGTGGGTGGTAGGAGAGAAAAAGGGGAGAAAAAGAAAGTAGAGATCAGGAGAAGAGAAAGAGAGGGAGAAAAAATCGCAAAGCGGTGCAGAGGGTGTCAGAGCGCAGAAGAAAAAAAAGCAGCTCGTATCTTCTATAAAAGGAAGTTCGCCAAACATAATGAAGAGAAAAGCGAGCAGTTAGTTTATTTTTAGTTTTTCTCTAAACTTTTGTTGTTGAGTTTCATCAGGTGTACGAATAGTTAAGCAGTTTATTTTCCTTTGTTAGTTGAGTGTTCATATTGGATTTTATCAGAAATAGTCGTAGATTATTTTATGCTACGTGCATCTAAGTCTTGACTATTTTCATATACTATACTACTATCCAATTCAGTCAGTTTAATTTTAGAGAGTGAATTTATTTTTCAGTTGTTATTTTCAGTTTCTATTTTTAATTTCAGTATTTTCCAAATTACGCAATTTCACACACGATGCAATTGTCCCTCTCTCCACTTGGAGAGAAGAGGTTTTTATTTTTTTTTAGTTTTTAATTGTTGCTTTTAATTACGCAATTTCCATTTCAGTAGAATATCCCCTCTTTCCACTTGGAATTTCGATGAGGATTTTTATTAATTTATGCTTTCGATTCTGCACTTTAAATTTCAGTAGAATATCCCCTCTTTTCACTTGGAATTTCGAGGAGGATTTTTATTAATTTATACTTTCAATTCTGTACTTTAAATTTCAATAGAATATCCCCTCTTTCCACTGGGAATTACGAGAATTTTTATTAATTTATGCTTTCAATTCTGTACTTTAAATTTCAGTAGAGTATATTCCCTCTCTCTGCTTGGAGAGACGTGGTTTTTCTTTATTTAAAATTATGCAATTTCAATTCCTGCCCGTTTAATTTTTACAATTTAATTTAAGTTCAATTTCTGTTATTTCTGTTACAATTATGTCCTTATCGACTTATTTTGACAGTAATTCTTAATTTATTACGTTGTACTTGGCAGTTTGACTTGCAATTACCGTTAAAAAATCAGTTAATAAACCAAATTTACCCAATGGGAAATGTCTCTTTCACCAAAAGTGAATTGACTTAGCCGATTTTCATTACTAGTCTCTGTGGACCGACACCCGTGCTTACCACTCTCTTCGGATTGAGGTTAAATATAGGATAAATTATAAATGAATTAATATTGACCGTAAATACAGAATTTAACCTCCCGTATTTCCAGCGATCAACACCGCCCATTGAAGAGCCTACAAACAAACTCAAACCACTGTTTGGAGAGCAGATGATGCTTTGACTGAGCATGCTCTTGTTGCAATATTCAGCCCATTGAATGTATAGGCTATCATACCCAAACCAGCCCACTGGTCCCCTCTTTTCCAAGCTCCATCACCATGAATTTGAAAAGTTGACAATCTAGAACTACTTCATCCAACATATTTCCTCATATCCAAAGCCTAGTTCCATATGATTCATTTTCCCTTGATACACATTCAACAGTTGAGGAACCTGATATTTGGTCACAAACTTGTCCAGGAAATTCTTCTCACTTATCTTCAAAAAAGTACTTAAACTCAAATCTTTCTTTATCAAGCCCTTCAACTGTAGAATTTTAATAACCCAACACCGTGGAATGACCCTCTTTTCCAAGCTGTAAGCGAGAGCCAATGGAGATCCAGCAATAGCCGAAATCTGGCAACCCATCTTGTTCACAAAGAAATCCATTGCACTTGTTATCTTCTTCTCAGAGGAAAGCATAAAAAGGGAATATTTTTTTAACAGGACCTGGACATCATCTTCAGACCAACCGCACCTCCTATAAACCTCCAGTTTATGTTGACGAGTCGATTTACTCATCCGAGAGAACACATGCGTTGCCTTAACAAATTCTGTCTTCTTGGGGTTGTATTCCATTTTAATAACCTCCTTGACAAATTTATCGAACCTGTCACGATTTTGACCCAATAGAGAGGGGAAATGCTTTACCGTTTCCAAGACATGGGATTCAGGGACGCCAACTTCTCTCAAGGCTGAGATATTGGGAGAGAAATGCTGTTACGCATTACTATTAAAAATCCACAACGGCTGTTTCATAGCTTTGACGGAATTTTTATCATCGAGAGATAAACTCTTGAGGAAATTATACAAAGGCACAAGCCGGTTTTCTAAGCTATATCTAAAGATACTTGGGGTTGAAGAGAGGATCTTTGCAATATCAGTGCTTGAAACACCTACGGAACGGAAAAACTCAAGTCTGGGCAAAAGGGTTTTCTCAGGATTGGCCAGAAGCAAATCTGGGTATGCACTGATGATTTTGGTGATGTGGGTATTGGTGAATCCATGGTCTCTGAGAAGGGTGAGGACTGAGTCCGGTCTCTTTGAGGTTTTAAAGTGTACCTTGTTGGTAGCATAAATGGCACGTTCTAAGGGCAACCCATATGAGTTTATAAGGTAAGACACTGTGAAAGACTGTTCTAATTCATCTTTAACTAATGCTGATTTTATATTCTTTGATGATGAGGAGGAGAATGGTTTGATGTATAATTTTGTAGTTTGTATAAAATCGAGTCGAGTGTGTGTTGAGTTTCCTATTGCCCTCCATTTTGGGAGCAGTCTTTTGTAGAGGATGCAAAGCATTTGTTCAGTAATATTTATATGAAGTATGAATATGAAGATTTTAGGAAAAACTAACTTCACTGTTGGAGAAGGGCGAAGATGAGGGTTTGAAAGGACTTACCGTACGGTCGCTAAATTAATGATGATGATGACAAAGAAGCTTCTGCTGCTTTTGGATGCTCTCAGGAAGCTTTATAAGAACGTGAAGTAGCCAAACAGGTCCTTACGTTAGCAAATAGCCAAATTACCAATGAATCAGGACGTGGCTCTCCTTTTGTAAATCCCCTTCCTCCTCCATTGCTGCGTGATATATGTTTCTGCTATTCAAAACCCTGCAGCCGAAGAAGAAGAAAGAAGAATTATTGGGATTGCTTTGGAATTTTGGAATGTTGTGCTGCGTTCTTAGGGATGTCAACGAGGCGGGTTTGGAACGTGTCACCCCTTTCCTAACTCCGTCCCATTTAAGAAAACCCCATCCCATTCCCGTCCCAAACCCGTGACGGGTCAGGATTTGGAATCTCATTCCCGTCCCATTATTGTCCCATCCCATTTACTATTTTCTTTATACTTTTCTCAATTTTCTCAACACCTAAACAAATTACAAAATACATCGATGAACATTAAAGATAATTGTTACTTCTAAGAGTAAAATAAATTAAACCCTTTAAGGGACATTATTAAAATTTCATTTTATTAAGGAGAAACTTAATTGTAAAATACCTATAAAATAAATACAATAAAAATACATAAACATATATAATCGGGACGGGGCGGGTTTTTAAGCCCTCATCCTAAACCCGTCCCAAACCCTATAGGGATTTCAAAAAAAATCTCAAACCCGCCCCTAACCCTATTAGGATGCCCCAAATCCGTCCCAATAGGGACGGGGAGGGGCGAGTACCCGAATGAACCAGCAAAATTGAAATCGCTATGCATTCTGTAGTTTTGGCTCAGAAACAACGAGCCGAGTTTTGAGTTTTGACAATCTAAAACGATGTAGTTTTAAATGCGCCCATGGAATCCATGAGCTTTTTTTCTTTAAATAAATAAAAAAAATACTACCAAGTAAGAAAAATGGATACAAATATGGGAAACATCCTTTATTAATAGCTTTACCATAATTTTTATTAGTGGTTTGCGAAATCCAATGTGAGAGTTGTATTTTGACCAATCGGATTAAATATTTCCCTCATACACATCATGTTTACAAAATATTAAATCGATTGGAGATTAAGAGCTACTTCATCCATAACTCTGAAAAATTGTGACATTTTTTATTTATTAGAAATGTGACTTTATGAATCAAATGGTTATTAGTGTTTCATTAACTTGATTTTTTGCAGACATGATATTCATAAGAAGATAATCTAATCCAACAATGGGTTTTTCAAAATACAATTTCCACATTGAGATTTTGCAAACCACTAGTAAGAGTATTAGCAAAAGAATCCTGTCCCTACAAATACACAAAAACTTTTGGAAAAATTGTGAAAAATAAAATGTTATATATTCCAAAAAAGTTATTCCAATAGTTTATCCCAAATGATGGGTGGTTGATCAAACCATTATCTTTTGGGTTAATTGGCCAAAAGTCCTATTTTAAGAACCTCTCTTGCTTAAAGTCCTCATTTAGGATTTTTAATGGCTAAAGTCATTTTTAATGAGATTTTAATGCATAAAGTCCCAAAGTTTAAAATAATTTTTTATTTATACCAGAATTGCCCTTCACCATTAACGCGCGGCTCTGGTTTCTCTTGAGGCTTTATTTAGAAATCACCAAATGAAAGAGAAGTTAAGAAGCAGACGACGACTAGAAGCAAAACCAGAGAATATATATATATATATATACTCGAAACCATTAACAGCACAAAAAGAAGAATCTCAATTTCTGTAAATTTAAAAAAGCTTCTCTGAAGCTCTTCAACAATAGCGTTAAATTGTGTTAAGTCGACTCGGCGATCGAGTAGGAAGACGCCGCGTGTATGGCCTAGCACTGATGCTCATAGTGTTCAGCTCCATCGGATGTGGATTTTCAATTTGTACCACTGGAAGCTGCGTTTTGACCAGTCCAGGGTTTTTCAGGTTCTTGCTCAGAATTGGGATCGATGGCGATTATCCGCTGTTTCCTCAATTGGATGAGCTGGATTCGGCTTCTTGGACCTGTTCTGTTTTATAATTGATCTACTGGTTAATCTTTAGCTCACTTGTAAAGAAAGTGAGCTAAAGATTAACCAGAATCAAAACTTCCATGATGCTGACCCTTATTACTACAATGGCCCGAGCAGTTTACTAAATCTGCAAGAGAAAGCTTCCAAGGAGGAGCATGCAAAGAAACATTTCAACCCGAGGATCATTGTTCATCCCCGTTTTCATAAATATGACTGCGATCGAAGCAGTGGTGGTGTGTTATTTGTAATATCTTAGTTTGTTCATATTTTCATAATTTTGGCATATTTGATTATCGATTAAGCAAATATTCATATGTCATTTGTCATGTAGTTCCTTTCAGATAAGGATGCTGGAGAAAATATTTTCCATCCAAGTTCAAGAGGTGCATCTTATTTGACTTTAACTCTGAAAGTCTATGATGGGGTTTTTGCTCACAAAGACATCATTGAAGCTGGGAAGGACCACAAGGACATCACAAGCATGCTCTGTCTCGGGAAAACATTAAAAGTAGGCGGTGACAATTTTGGGGATTTAGATGAGGTTGTACTCTTTTCCTCCTGTATATTGAAAAGATTATTTGTTTTCTTTCTTAAAACCACTTTTTAAGAACTTCGTTTATTTGGCTTTGTATTTCTGATTTTTCTTTTCTTTTTTTTTAATGTTTTTTTTTTTATAGATATTTTTGTTTATTTGCAACTTGAGAGAAATGGCAGTGTATATTTTTCTCTTTTTTCTTTTAATTTTTTCCGGCGTAGAGAACTAAAATGTAGGAAAAAAATATATTTTTTGTTTGGTTGTTGGGAAAACTTAGGAAAAAGAAACAAATCTTTTTTTTTTTTTTTTTTTTTTTTGTGGGCATAAAGAAATGTATTTTTGGTGTAGTGAAATGCATTTTTCAGAGTAGTGAAATCAATTTGTAGCATATAAAATTCATTTTCTAGTGTAGTGAAATAGGATTCTGGCGTAGTGAAATGGGTTTTTCAGCGTAGTGAAATGGAATTCCGACGTAGTGAAATGAGTTTTCTGGCGTAGTGAAACGGGTTTCCGGCGTAGTGAAACGGATTTCCGGCGTAGTGAAATCCGGGGTTGGGGTTGAGGTGACGTTGAAGGTTGTTCGGAAGGGGGGTATTTTTGTTCAATTCATGCCAAAAGGACTTTTGTCATAAAAGATCTTTGAGGAGGACTTTAAGCATGAAAATCTTCTAAAATAGGACCTTTGTCCAATTTCCCCTTATCTTTTTTAACAAATTCTCACCTCGATAATAAAATAAAAATTATGATTCATTTGGAATTATCTTTTAAGATATTTAACATTACTATAGCAAAACAACATGAGTTTTGGCTCAGTGATTAATCTCTCACTCGTGTTGAGATTTTGGATTCAATTAATTATTAGTGCAGCATATAACCTCCCCTCAATTAGGTGTTATTCTATTGCATGAGTGTAGAGTTGATGGTAAATAAATATGGCTCAAGAACAGGAGAACCTTATCTTTAGACTTCGTTCCATCATTGCCCATTGCATAGATTTGTAAGTGGATTATGCATCACGAGAGGTTATTACTTAATATACCTCTAATTTGGCAAAAAAAAAGAAAAAGAAATTATGTGTCACTTTCATAAATTTTTTTAAACTTTAAAAGCGATCTAATAATAATTTATTTATTTATTTTTAATTCTTAAACATCAAAAAGTTGAAAGTTCTTAGATTAACTCTCTTCATGGGCCAACCATCCATTTTCTTTAAATATTAACTGATGTGGAGTGGAAGCTGATTTTACCTTTGTCCCAAGATTAGTCGAGTTAAATATTTGGATACTATAATCTTATTTTACCACATCCCACAGTTTGAGCACATGAAAAATTATAAATTCTATGAATACAAATCAATGCAAAGAGGTAGTAGGATTGTCGTATTTCTAGGTGTTAACTGATGTAGACTGGACAATTAACATACTCGCATTTTAGAATTAATAAGGTTGAAGGTCGGGATACCTAATTTGGAATGAGGGGAGGAGGGAGAGACAGATTTCTATTTAGGAGTAATTAATTGCATTCCATGGAATTAAAATTCCCCCAGTCCAAAAAATAATTTGTACTGACTAGTATCAAATCAAAGATATAAACCTATGATTCATTTGCCTCAAAAAGAAGCAATATTGCCCACATAAATCAACTATCATCCTAAGACCATCTCCAATGGTGTATACATATCTATATGCAAATCCATTTTTTACATATAGATAGCAATTTCAGTGCTCCAATGGTGATGCATATCCATATACAAAAAAAAAAAAAATTGAAACAACCAATGTTGATACAAATTGATATCCATAACTAGATATCTGTTTCCCTCAATCCATTTCTTGCCACATCACAATTTTCTTAATTTTCCCTTTCAAAATCCCAAAATAGATATTGCACCATTGGAGCACCTCCATCCCTTTACATATCCATTTTCACATTTGTGGTAAAAAAAAAAATCGACATGGATCAAAAAGTTTTAATTTCACCATTGGAAATACCCTAAGGACATACAGACGACAATAAAGGAATTGAATGACTATAACCACAGTCCTTTCTTGATAAGGCACCTCTTTAGTGGCCTAAAAAGGAGAATGAATTGGTTTCACAGTTGGCATTCAAGCAGTGTTCAATAAAGCTCAATTGCTGAGATCTTCCTGATATTACTCACTAAAGAATTACTCAGACTCGAAAAGCTTGACAAAACTGGAACATTTGAACTTTTTAGAATGCATTCAAATATTTCGATAAATCTTTTACCCCTTGCCTTACTATGGGATTTTGCCCATTGTACGACAAACACTGACTTCGAGGGATTAGATAGAAGAAATTTATTCTTACTTCAATCATGAATCTTCTAGCTTCCATTTACCCTTTGCCTTAAAATGGGGCCCCTCGACAACTAAGATTTAGATTAAAATTTTCATATTGTGGAGGAAAAAAAGTCAGATTTTAAATCTTCAAGAGCAACCATCAACAACAAAAATAAAAAACGCAACAATACTTTTTAAAAAGAATATTCTACAAGACTACAACTGCTTCAACCAATCAAGCCTAAGCCCAAAATTACAACCATAAAACTTGTTTTCCCTTGAAGAAGTTCTTCCCAATAACCTAGAAAGCCCAACAGAAAGCATTTCTATATGTAATAGAACACAGAATCTAAGCTCAAATCTTCGGTTGTGAAACCTTTTACAAGAACTACCATCTTGGCGTAATTCTATTCTCTCAGCTTAAGTGGAGAATTATTTAGCATCTCCCAAATCTATATAATACCTACTAGTTTATTCATTAAATGAAACAAATTCGCCTGCTAGTCTCCTCCACCAAATTCTAAACCTTGCACCAGACCAGCAGTTCTTATGCAGGTAAGGAAAGGACAGATTTCAATATTGGTAATGTGGAGTTAACAAAAAACCAAAATGTAAAGCCTTGGCCTTGAAAACACTGTTCTATATCAGTAATCATCCTGTCACTTCTTTATCACCTTTGAAAATATAATGGTGAGCTTAAGGCACACAATATTAGTCATCTCAAAAGGACGAAAAGCAGAACAAGGCAATAAAAATTATTAACAACAGGGCCAGATTAAAATAATTCTATTGTTGCATTCAGAACAATGTAAACTCAATAAAACTGAAGTGCAGAAAATTAGCCTAACATCAAATAGGGATTTAAGAATTACCTTCTTCTTCTTTTTTTTTTTGGTAGAAACAGAACAGAACTTCATTAACAAAAAGAACATCGCAGCCTAATAGAAGACAGGGAAGAAGAGACCCAAAAACAGTTCAAAACTTCAGCATAACCATAAAAGCTTTTTCATGGGCCTCTTCAACCTCCATTCTAGGAACTGTAAAGAAAATGCTTACATTAATGAACTTAAAAAAGATGCAAAAGATAAAAAATAGAGTTACCACCTCCGGCAAAGCATTGCTTGGGACTGCCAACTGCTTGATAACCTTGACATAATCCGTGTGGATGCAAACAAAAGCCAACAAAAGCGACACCACCCATTGAAGAGCCCGCGAACACGCTCAAACCTCTGGTTGGAGAGCTGACAATGCTTTGACTGAGCACACTCTTGCTGCAATCTTCTGCTCAATGGAAGTATAGGCTACCCAACCAAACCGACTCACTGGTTCCCTCTTTTCCAAGCTCCATCACAACAATTTTGAAAAGGTGACACGCTACAACTGCTTCATCCCACATATTTCCACAGATCCAAAGCCTAGTTCCAGATGATTCATTTTCCCTTGATACACATTCAACAATTGAGGAACATTTTCCTGATATTTCGTCAAAAATTTATCCAGGAAATGCTTCTAATTTATCTTCAAAAAAGTACTTAAATTCAAATCTTTCTTTATCAAACCCTTCAACTTCAGAATTTTAATAACCCAACACCGTGGAATGACCCTCTTTTCCAAGCTGTAAGCGAGAGCCAATGGACATCTGGCAATAGCCTCAATCTGGCAACCCATCTTGTTCACAAGGAAATCCATTGCACTTGTTATCTTCTTCTGAGAAAAAAATATAGAAAGGGGATATTTTTTTAACAGGA
>JAESVK010068866.1:19060-37685 GCA_017140935.1 Hamamelis virginiana
TTGTATCCCATTTCAATAACCTCCTTGACAATTTTATCAAACCTGTCACGTTTTTGACTCAATAGAGAGGGAAAAAACTTTACCGTTTGCAAGACATGGGATTCGGGCACTCCAACTTCTCTCCAGGCTGAGATATTGGGAGCGAAATGCTGTTGCACACTACTCTTAAAAGTCCACATCGACCATTTGATAGCTTTGACGACATTCTTATAGTCGAGAGGTAAACTCTTGAGGAAATTATACCAAGGCATAAGCTGATTTTCTATGCTACATCTAAAGATACTTGGGGTTGAAGAGAGGATCATTGCAATGTCAGTGCTAGAAACACCTTTGGAACGGAAAAACTCAAGTTTGGGCAAAATGGTTTTCTCAGGATCAGCCAGAAGCAAATCTGGGTATGCAGTGACGAGTTTGGTGATGTGGGTATTGTTGAATCCATGGTCTCTGAGAAGGCTAAGGACTGAGTCTGGTCTCTCTGAGGTTTCAAAGTGTACCTTGTGGGAAGCAGAAATGGCATGTTCTAAGGGTAGCCCACATGAGTTTATAAGGTAAGATACGGTGAAAGACTGTTCTAATTCATCTTTAACTAATGCTGATTTTATGTTCTCGGATGATGATGAGAATGGTTTAATGCATAATTTTGTAGTTTGTATAAAATCCAGTCGAGTGTTAGATGAATCACCCACTGCCCTCCATTTTGGGAGCAATCTTTTGCAAAGGAAGCTAAGCATTTGTTCAGAGTAATACTTATATGAATATGAAGATTTAGGAAAAAGTCTACTCTTGGAGAAGGGCAAAGATGAGGGTTTGTAAGGACTTAATGTATGGTCGCTAAATGGGTGGTGATGATTGATGAAGAAGAAGAAGCTACTGCTGGTTATGGATGCTCCCAAGTCCCAGGAAGCTTTGTAGAACTTGAAGCAGCCAAACAAGTCGTTGTGATAGCAAAAAGCCAAATACAAATACATCAGGACGTGGCTCTTCTGTAAGCCCCCCTCCCTCCTCCATTGATGCGTGATAGTCCTCCGGCCCAATTTATGTGATCCCCTTTTCATTTTGGAATGTACCACTTTTAATATACCTCTCTTCATGGACCAACCGTCCATTTTCTTTAAATATTAACCGATGTGGAGTGGAAGCTGATTTTACCTTTGTCCCAAGATTAGTCGAGTTAAATATTTGGATACTATAATCTTATTTTCCCCCATCCCACAGTTTGAGCACATGAAAAATTATAAATTCTATGAATACAAATCAAAGCGAAAAGCCAATAGGATTGTCATATTTCTAGGTGTTAACTGATGAAGACTGGACAATTAACTTACTCGCATTTTAGAATTAATAAGGTTGAAGGTCGGAATACCTAATTTGGAATGAGGGGGAGGAGGGAGAGACAGAGATTTCTATTTAGGAGTAATTAATTTCATTCCATGGCATTAAAATTCCCCCAGTCCAAAAAAAAAATTCTACTGACTAGTATCTAATATATAAACCTATGATTCATTTGCCTCAAAAAGAAGCAATATTGCCCACATAAATCAACTATCATCCTAAGACCATCTCCAATAGTGTATGCATATCCATATGCAAATCCATTTTTTACATATAGATAGCAATTTCAGTGCTCCAATGGTGATGTATATCCATATACAAAAAGAGAAATGCTAAAGATCTCGTCCAAATTTCCCGTTGGAAATCCCGTCTGCACATTTACCCATTCATCATAACGGAACCGAGAGAGAGAGATTTGGAATTAAAAAAAATAAAACTGCAATTAATGCCTCATTGTGCAGAGTGCCCCCACTAACACACCTTCCCATGTCTCTTCCCCCAAGCACCCAACTATTGACATCGACTTGACCACATCTCAACCCAATCCAAATGCCACTGCATCACCCTCATTTTGCTACAATATATTAAGTTCCTACAATAATACCTTCCTGAGGTTGTACCTTTTGAGTTGAAAAGGCAAAAATACCCTTTTTTTTAAAAAAAAAAATTAAAAGACTCGATTATTCCAAAAGAACAATGAATCAAGGGAGAATTACAAGGACTAAACAAGAATTCGATTGCACAGGAAAAAAATTCCCCCACCAACACGCCTTCCCATGTCTCTTCCCCCAAGAACCCAGACGCCTCTCTCTCTTTCTTTCTCTCTCAGAAATTTGAAGTGCTCTATTCTTTGCTTGCATCTTTTCCTTCCTGTCATTTCTACAAATCTAAAGTTGCATAAGGGAAGGTTTCCGGCATCAAGCTTCTTCTACTGAAAAAGAGATAGGAGTTAGGCTTCTTCTACTGCAGCAGCAACAACAACGACTTGAGTGTTTTCGCTGTCTTTTTAACTGTTGGGAGTGTTTTCATTGTGTTGGGAGTGATTTCATTGAGTTGAGAGTGTTTTCACTATCTATTTTTTTTAGTATTTTAACTGTGTTGGAAGTGTTTTCACTGAATTGGGAATGTTTTCACTATGTTTGGGAGTGTTTTAACTAACTACTTTTAAGTATTTTAATTGTCTTTTAACTGTGTTGGGAGTGTTTTCATTGTGTTGCGAGTGATTTCACTGAGTTGGGAGTATTTTCACTATGTTGGGAGTATTTTCACTGAGTTGGGAGTGTTTTCATCGAGTTGGGAGTGTTTTCACTGTCTATTTTTTTTAGTGTTTTCACTGTCTTTTAACTGTGTTGGGAGTGTTTTCATTGTGTTAGGAGTGATTTCATTGAGTTGAGAGTGTTTTCATTGTGTAGGGAGTGTTTTCACTATCTATTTTTTTAGTGTCTTAACTGTGTTGGGAGTGTTTTCATTGTGTTGGGATTGTTTTCACTGTGCTTGGGAGTGTTTTCACTAAGTTGGGAGTGTTTTCATTGACTAATTTTTAGTGTTTTAACTGTCTTTTAACTGTGTTGGGAGTGTTTTCACTGTGTTTGGGAGTGTTTTCACCGAGTTGAAAGTGTTTTCACTGTCTATTTTTTTAGTGTTTTCACTATCTTTTAACTGTGTTGGGAGTGTTTTCACTGTGTTTGGGAGTGTTTTCACTAAGTTAGGAGTGTTTTCACTATCTATTTTTTTAGTGTTTTCACTGTCTTTTAACAATGTTGGGAGCGTTTTCATTGTGTCGGGAGTGTTTTCACTGAGCTGGGAGTGTTTTCACCGAGTTGAGTATTTTCACTAAGTTGCTGATGTGGCACAGGCGGGATTGAAATGCGGGTAATGTTCACGGGACTGGTAGCACCGCTCAAACAAAAAATGAAACAACCATTGTTGATACAAATTGATATCCATATCTAGATATCTGTTTGCCTCAATCCATTTCTTGTCACATCACAATTTTCTTAATTTTCCCTTCCAAAATCCCAAAATAAATATTGCACCATTGGAGCACCTCCATCCTGTACATATCCAATTTCACTTTTGTGATTAAAAAAAAGAAAAAAAAAAGATATGGATTACAAAATTTTAAATTCACCATTGGAAATACCCTAAGGACATAAAGACGACAATAAAGGAATATAAAGACGACAATAAAGGAATAGAATGACTATAACCACAAAGTCTTTTCTTGATAAGGCACCTCTTTATTGGCCTAAAAAGGAGAATGAATTGGTTTCACTGTTGCATTCAAGCAGTGTTCAATAAAGCTCAATTGCTGAGATCTTCCTGATATTACTCACTAAAGAATTACTCAGACTCGAAAAGCTTGACAAAACTGGAACATTTGAACTTTTAAGAATGCATTCAAATAATTCAATAAATCTTTTACCCCTTGCCTTACAATGGGATTTTGCCCATTGTACGACAAACACCGACTTCAAGGGATTAGATTGAAGAAATTTATTCTTACTTCAATCAAGAATTTACTAGCTTCCATATTTACCCTTTGCCTTACAATGGGGCCCCTCGACCACTAAGGACTCCAAAGCTTGGTGAGCAGCTTAATTATATTGCTACCAAGCTTTTAAGCATGTATTCAAATACTTCTTATTATTTCTTTAGTTTTACTAAACATTTTCAACCCACATATATCCTCATTTTCAATGTAATCTGATTTTATCAAGGGTTAGATTAAAATTTTCATATTGTGGAAGGAAAAATTTTAAATCTTCAAGAGCAACCATCAACAACAAAAATGAAAAACCCAACAATACTTTTTAAAAAGAATATTCTACAAGACTACAACTGCTTCATCCAACCAAGCCTAAGCCCAAAATTACAACCATAAAACTTGTTTTCCCTTGAGGAAGTTCTTCCCAATAACCTACAAAGCCCAATAGAAAGTATTTCTATATGTAATAGAACACAGAATCTAAGATCAAATCTTCGGTTGTGAAACCTTTTACAAGATACTACCATCTTGGTGTAATTCTATTCTCTCAGCTTAAGTGGAGAATTATTTAGCATCTCCCAACTCTATATAATCCCACGAGTTTATTCATTAAATGAAACAAAGTCCCTGCTAGTCTCCCCCACCAAATTCTAAACCTTACAACAGACCAACAGTTCTTATGCAGGCAAGGAAAGGACAGATTTCTATATTGGTAATGTGGAGTTAACAAAAAACCAAAATGTAAATCCTTGGACGTGAAAACACTGTTCTATATCAGTAATCATCCTGTCACTTCTTTATCACCTTTGAAAATATAATGCTGAGCTTAAGGCACACAATATTTGTCATCTTAAAAGGACGAAAAATAGAACAAGGCAATAAAAATTATTAACAGGGCCAGATCAAAATAATTCTATTGTTGCATTCAGAACAATGTAAACTCGATAAAACTGAAGTGCAGAAAATTAGCCTAACACCAAATAGAGATTTAAGAATTATCTTCATTTTTTTTTTTTGGTAGAAACAGAACAGAACTTCATAAACAAAAAGAACATTGCAGCCTAATGGAAGACAGCGAAGAAGAGACCCAAAAACAGTTCAAAACTTCAGCATAGCCATAAAAGCTTTTTCATGGGCCTCTTCAACCTCCATTCTAGGAACTGTAAAGAAAATGCTTACAATAACGAACTTAAAAAAGATGCAAAAGATAAAAAATAGAGTTACCACCGCCGGCAAAACATTGCTTGGGGCTGCCAACTGCTTGATCACCTTGACACAATTCATGTGGATGCGAACAAAAGCCAACAAAAGCGACACTGCCAATTGAAGAGCCCGTGAACACGCTCAAACCTCTGTTTGGAGAACTGACGATGCTTTGACCGAGCACACTCTTGCTGCAATTTTCTGCTCAATGAAAGTATAGGCTACCCAACTCAAACCGACTCACTGGTTCCCTCTTTTCCAAGCTCCATCACAACAATTTTGAAAAGGTGACATGCTACAACTGCTTAATCCCACATATTTCCTCAGATCCAAAGCCTAGTTCCAGATGATTCGCTTTCCCTTGATACACATTCAACAATTGAGGAACATTTTCCTGATATTTGGTCACAAACTTATCAAGGAAATGCTTCTCACTTATCTTCAAAAAAGTATTTAAACTCAGATCTTTCTTTATCAAGCCCTTCAACTGCAGAATTTTAACAACCCAACACCGTGGAATGACCTTCATTTCCAAGCTGAAAGCGAGAGCCAATGGACATCTGGCAATAGCCTCAATCTGGCAACCCATCTTGTTCACAAGGAAATCCATTGCACTTGTTATCTTCTTCTCATATAAAAGCATAAAAAGGGCATATTTTTTGAACAGGACTTGTACATCATCTGCAGACCAGCCGCACCTCCTATAAACCTCCATTTTATGTTGACGAGTCGATTTACACGTCCAATAGAACACATGCATTGCCTTAACAAATTCTGTCTTTTTGGGGTTGTATCCCATTTCAAGAACCTCCTTGTCAACTTCATCAAACCTGTCACGATTTTGACCCAATAGAGAGGGGAAATGCTTTACCATTTTCAAGACATGGGATTCAGGGACGCCAACTTTTCCCAAGGCTGAGATATTGGGAGAGAAATGCTGTTGCGCATTACTATTGAAAATCCACAATGGCTGTTCATAGCTTGGACGAAATTTTTATCATCGAGAGGTAAACTCTTGAGGAAATTATACCAAGGCACAAGCTGGTTTTCTAAGCTATATCTAAAGATAATTGGGGTTGAAGAGAGGATCTTTGCAATATCAGTGCTCGAAACACCTACGGAACGGAAAAACTCAAGTTTGGGGGAAGGGGTTTTCTCAGGATCGGCCAGAAGCAAATCTGGGTATGCAGTGATGAGTTTGGTGATGTGGGTATTGTTGAATCCATGGTCTCTGAGAAGGCTAAGGACTGAGTCTGGTCTCTCTGAGGTTTCAAAGTGTACCTTGTGGGAAGCAGAAATGGCATGTTCTAAGGGTAGCCCACATGAGTTTATACGGTAAGATACTGTGAAAGACTGTTCTAATTCATCTTTAACTAATGCTGATTTTATGTTCTCGGATGATGATGAGAATGGTTTAATGTATAATTTTGTAGTTTGTACAAAATCCAGTCGAGTGTTAGATGAATCACCCGCTGCCCTCCATTTTGGGAGAAATCTTTTGCAGAGGAAGCTAAGCATTTGTTCAGAGTAATACTTATATGAATATGAAAATTTTGGAAAAAATACACTCTACTCTTGGAGAAGGGCAAAGATGAGGGTTTGTAAGTGTAAAATTCTGGAAGATGTATTTTGTTCATTCATTGGTATGAAATATATACAGAACTAATTACAAGAAATTAGGGAATTAGATCCCAAATAAAAGTGAATCAAATCCAAAGAAATAAGAGCAAATATACAGCTGCTACAACAAGAATGGTAAGAAACAATTTGGGACAGCTTGATGGCAAGTTGTTGCTGAATGATGATCAATTTCAGCATATATGGAAATCCATGATCTCTTATGTCCTTGGTGGATTTGTGTGGATTTGTCAATTGTAACACTCCCCCTCAAGTTGTTGTGTGTAAGTCTGTAACACCCAACTTGTGTGAAAGATAGGAAAATTGATCACGTCCCAGGGGTTTAGTAAAAATATCCGCTCGTTGATTACCACTACGAAGGAACATGGTTTTAATGATGCCAACTTGTAATTTTTCTCGCACAACATGGCAATCTATCTCAATATGTTTTGTACGTTCATGGAAGACGGGATTGGCTACAATGTGAAGTGCTGCTTGATTATCACAATATAGGGTCATTGGTTGAGAGTGTTGAATTCCTAAATCTGAAATAAGGGATTTGAGCCATGTTAATTCACTGGTTGTTGCTGCCATGGCCCTGTATTCAGCTTCAGCGGAGGATCTAGACACAGTTGTTTGCTTTTTTGTGCGCCATGAAATGGGGCTATTACCGAGGAAAGAGCAGTAGCCAGTAATAGATCGGCGAGTATTGGGACAACTTGCCCAATCGGAGTCAGAATAAGCACTAAGATGTAGATTATTAGTAGAGGACATTAGTATACCCTTCCCTGGACTTGATTTTAGATAACGCAAGACACGTATGGCAGCATCCATATGTGGCTGTCGTTGAGCTTGCATAAACTGACTGAGTGTATTGATTGAAAAAGTAATTTCTGGACGAGAAATAGTAAGGTAGATCAAACGACCAACTAACCTCCTATAAGAGCCAGCATCAGGTAAAAGATCCCCAACATTAGATTGTAACTTCAAGTTTTGCTCCATTGGAAAGGTAACTGGTTTGGCTCCAAGAAGACCAGCCTCTTTAAGGATGTCTAAGGTGTATTTCCGCTGAGATAGAAAAATCCCGTTGTTGGAGCGTGCTACTTCTATGCCAAGAAAGTACTTTAGTGGTCCAAGGTCTTTTATGCGAAAGCGACTTTGAAGGAAAGCTTTGACAGATGCAATAGTTGCTGAATCATTACCACTGATAATAATATCATCAACATAAACAAGGATGATAGTAATGTTGTCCTTGGACTTAAGGGTAAATAAAGAGTAATCCGCAATGGATTGTTGAAAACCTGCTTCTAACAAGGCTGTAGAAAATTTGGAAAACCAGTTTCTTGATGCTTGTTTGAGACCGTACAAGGACTTATTTAGGCGACAAACAACTTGTACTCCATTGTCCCCCTTTCGAGGAAATCCAGGTGGAAGCTCCATGTAAACATCTTCTGCCAAATCTCCATGTAGGAAAGCATTGTTGACATCAAGTTGAAATAATGGCCAATTCTTAGCTGCAGCGATAGCTATTAAGCAGCGAACAGTAGTTAACTTTGCTACAGGAGCAAAGGTCTCGTGATAATCCAGACCTTCAGTTTGAGTGTAGCCTTTTGCTACCAATCTTGCTTTGTAGCGTTCAACACTTCCATCAGCATGGTGCTTGATTTTATAGACCCATTTACACCCAATAACATGTTTGCCAGGTGGTAATGGGGTTAAAGTCCATGTCTTGTTAAGTTCAAGAGCTTTTATCTCAGTAGCCATTGCCTCACGCCATTGAGTATCTTTCATTGCTGTCTTAAAATTGTTAGGTTCATGGACCGAAGAAATAGATGCAAGAAATGCACGATGACGAGTAGAGAATTTATTATATGAAAGATAATATTGTAGAGGATACATAGTACCTGTCTCTTGAGCTTCATGATGTGGGCAAGGAGAGGATGATGTCTGAGAGCAATGAAAATCTGCTAGCCATTTAGGTGGATGATGAGACCTTGTAGAGCGTCTGATTGATTGATTATGTGATGGTACAGGTGATGTTGGAGAAGGAACTTGAGTTTGGTCAATGATATGAGGAGTAAGATCTTGACTTGGAGGGGAAGATAGGGCTGTTGGATTCTCTATTTGCTCTTCAATTAATGACTGTGATCTTGAGTTTGATTCAGTGGTGAACCTTAATGGTTGTGGCTCATCTCCATTCTCAATATTCGGAATTCAGTTAAGGTAAGGAATGACAAATATGAAAATAAGGGCCTCTGTTCGTAAAATTTGTGAAAAATGTCTCCTCACCGAGGTCTCAGTCAGAATCGTCAGAAGCTTCAGCTAGCTCATTTCCTTCACAACGTGGGCTAGTTTTAAAGGTAGAATTGGTGGTGGTGATAAAGATGGAGGCTGAGGTTGAGATTGAACAACAAATGGAAAAACAGATTCATGAAAAGTAACATCCCTACTGGTGTATATTTTCTTTTCAACCAAATCATACACATGATAACCTTTTTGAGCATAGGGATACCCAACAAAGATGCACTTCCTTGCGCGAGGACTGAACTTGTCCTTAGTTTGGATGTGAGCAAAACATAAACATCCAAATGCTCGCAAATGTTGGTAAGGGGGTTTTTTTTGAAAGAGTGCTTCATGGGGAGACTTTCCGGCTAAGATAGGTGTGGGTATCCAATTGATAAGATAGGTGGCTGTTAGAATACATTCACCCCAAAACTTAATGGGTAAGCCTGCTTGAAATCGAAGAGCGCGAGCTACTTCAAGCAAGTGTTTGTGTTTACGCTCAACGAGGCCATTTTGTTCAGGGGTACCAACACAAGTTCTTTGGTGAATAATTCCAGAGGAAGCGAAGAAATCTTGCATTTGATGAAATTGAAATTCCATTCCATTGTCAGATCTAATGATTTTCACTGTGCAAGAAAATTGAGTTTGGACCATAGCACAAAACCGTTTGAGAAAGTAGCAGGTTTCAGATTTAAAGATCATTAGAAAAACCCATGTGAAACGAGAAAAATCATCCACAATGGTCAAGAAATACCGTGCACCAGTATGTGATGGTGTTGAGTATCCTCCCCAAATGTCAACATGAATTAATTCAAATGGTGCAGAACTTGCAGAGCTACTAATAGGAAAAGGACATCTGGTTTGTTTAGCCAATGGGCAAATTGTACAAGGATCCATTTTATTATTCAAACTAGAAAGAGAAATAGAAAGATCTCGGGCAAGATATGTTAACCGTTGGTTACATGGGTGACCCAATCGGTTGTGCCAAAGATTCAACATAGTTGTGGATTTATTGCAAGAAACTGAACAAGTTGGAGAAATCGGATCCTTGTAGAAGTAGAGACCATCCTTTTCCTCACCCAGACCAATCAGCCTCTTCGTTGACAGGTCTTGAAAGACACAAAAATCAGGAAAAAAAATTGCAGCACAATTATGAGTCTTTGTTAATTGGCTAATGGACAATAAATTTAAATTGAAGGTAGGAATGCATAGAACATTATTGAGTTCAAGAGAAGGTGACAACTTGACACTTCCTTTGTGGGATACTTGGATGGTTTCACCATTTGGCAACTTTACAAATTGGGGTGTTGCAAGAGATATTGTAGAAGAGAGACAAGATGAATTTGAAACCATGTGATCTGAAGCACCTGTGTCAATAATCCATGACATGGGCTGGGAAGTAAATGATGAACATGAATAAGATGTACCTGCCAAGTTGGCTGAAGCATTGCCATTATGAATATTCAAAAGTGACAGTAATTGAGTGTACTGTTCTGGCGTGAGCTGTGGCATACTTGAAGGTTCTACAGGGCCTTCACTGCTGTAAGCTAGATTAGCAGATGTAAGAGCTACAAAACCTCTTTCATTGTTGCTGCAGTTGGGATATCCATGTAATTTGTAACACTTCTCAAGACTATGCCCAAGAGTGTTACAGTAGTCACAATGTGGCCGACCACGTCCTCCACATGCACGATTTTTTCCACCAAATTGTTGTCCTTGTGGACCATTATAGCGTCCAGTAGTGCCTTTGTTAGAATTAGATGCTACCATTGCAGCACTTTCTAGTGGTTGCACAACCTTGGATTGTAGCACTTTCTGTCGCTCTTCTTGTAAGACTAGAGAAAAAACTTTACTCATGGTAGGAAGGGGCCCCATGGTAAGGATTTGGCTTCGGACAGTTGAAAAAGAGTCATTTAGACCCATCAAAAATTGAAAGACTTTTTCATCGTGGCTCAATCGAGTGAGATCTTTCATTGCACCACAAGTGCAAGTAGGCAGTGAGGCCAAATCTTGAAGTTCATCCCAATACCCTTTGAGAGTGGTGAAATAGGATGAGACTAAGATTGTTCTTGAATATGCATTGCTATATCAAGTTCAATGCGATAAATTTGGGCAGCCTTACCATGAGAGAAACGTTCCAGAAGGTCATCCCAAGCTTCCTTCGCAGTCTCAAAGTAGACAATACTGTTGATAAGGTCTTTGTGGACTGAATTCCATA
Organism: Hamamelis virginiana; assembly: GCA_017140935.1. NCBI lineage: Eukaryota > Viridiplantae > Streptophyta > Magnoliopsida > Saxifragales > Hamamelidaceae > Hamamelis > Hamamelis virginiana. Next base: position 30,202 of record JAESVK010068866.1, read on the forward strand.
TCCACGAAAGCACCATAGTGTTGCAACGTCCCCAAGCAGCAAGATGAGGGGATCCTTGTTCAGGTTTTTTAATAGAACCATCGATGAAGCCAATCTTATTTTTGGCTAGAAGTGCAGTTTTCATGGCTCGTCTCCACAATGGATAATTGTCACCGTTGAGAACTTGAGAAACCAGAACCATCCCTGGATTGTCAGAATGGTGGAGAAAAAATGGTGAGGAAGCATCAATGTTATCACTAACATTTGAGCTGTTGGAATTAGGGGATTGAGCCATATTGTCAGGAAGAGAATGACAGGGAAAGGAATTCCAATGGCCTATGTTTGCTCTGATACCATGTAAAATTCTGGAAGATGTATTTTGTTCGTTCATTGGTATGGAATATATACATAACTAATTACAAGAAATTAGGGAATTAGATCCCAAATATAAGTGAATCAAATCCCAAGAAATAAGAGCAAATATACAGCTGCTACAACAAGAATGGTAAGAAACAATTTGGGACAGCTTGATGGCAAGCTGTTGCTGAATGATGATCAATTTCAGCATATATGGAAATCCATGATCTCTTATGTCCTTGGTGGATTTGTGTGGATTTGTCAATTGTAACATTAAGGACTTACTGTATGGTCGCTAAATGGGTGATGATGATGATGATTGATGAAGAAGAAGCAGCTACTGCTGGTTTTGGATGCTCCCAAGTCCCAGGAAGCTTTATAGGAACGTGAAGCAGCAAAACAAGTCCTTGGGTTAGCAAATAGCCAAATACAAATGCATCAGGACGTGGTTCTCTTTTTGTAAGCCCCCTCCCTCCCCCATAGATGCATGATAGTCCCTCCGTACCAATTTATGCGGTCACATTTTTATTTTGGAATGTCCAAAATGAGTGGAGATCTTCTGTCTCACTTTTATGTAACAATTTCTTGTCCCCTCTTACAAAAATTCACCTTGAAAATCTCACCTTTTAATTTATATTTAAATTTTCAAGGTGCATTTTTGTGAGAAGGGACAAGAAAGTGATATATAAAAGTGGAACTGAAAATCTCCACTCTCCTGAATTATGTGATCACTTTGATTTCAAATTAAAAATTAGAATGAATTTCTCATTATACCCCTTTAGTAAAGAATTTGGAGAGTGATCATTTCCTTTAAAAGGGTAAAATTGGAACACAAATTTAAAAATATAAAAAAAGTAAAAACAATCATTGTATTTCTCAAACTCCGTGTTTAGTCAATGTATTGTATGCACATAAATTGGGAAGGAGTACATGTTTCTACTGTTCAAAACCTTCCAGCTGCAGTAGAATAAGAAAAATTGGGATTGCTTTGGAATTTTGGAATTATACGGTTTTGGGCATGTTAAAACCATGTAGTTTTAAATAGTACTCTGAAAACTACGAGCTATTTTCTTTATTTATTTATTTTTCAATTACCAAATAGACAAATTGTACTAAAAAAACAGAAAGTTGGATACAATAGGAAAATGTTAAGTGGACTAAATTTTTTAAATTAAATGATGTGTATGTAAGATATCTCCTCTATTTTTATGCATTTTTAAAATGTACAAAAATTGAGACTTACATATCATTTGGTTTGAAAATTTTGATATAAGATTTGGTCCATCTAGCATTACTCTTTATAGGTGAATTATGCATTGCGAGAAAGATTAATATGCCTCTCATTTGGCAAAAATAATATTAATAATAAACCAACAAAATTATATCAATTTCATAAAATTACTTGAACTTTAAAACCAATCGAATCATAATTTTTCTACTTTTTAAGATTTTAACACTTCAAAAAATTGAAAGTTCTCAGATCAACAACTTTCTTCACGGGGCCAACTATCTGTTTTTTTAAATAAACTAATGTGAAGTGGACGTTGGCTCTACCTTTGTCCGGAAATTAGTCAAGTCAAATATTCCACAGTTTGAGCACATAAAAAATTATAAAATATATGAATGAGTAATGATTTAGTCAGTTAATGCTGACTTAGATTTAAGTCAGCTAATCATTTATGGGCATTGGATCATCTCATCACCTTAAAAAGCATCTATTCATGAGATGATCAAATGGCCTTAACTCTTAGCTGCCTTAGATCAAAGTCAGCATTAGTTGACTAGATCATTTCACAATATATGAATACAAATCAATGCAAGAAGCTAGTTGCAAAAAGTCAGTAGGATTGACCTATTTCCATTTAGGAGTTATTAATTTCATTCCATGGCACTAAAAACAGATCTGATGCACTAATCCATTGGCCCAAAATACAATTTGTACCGACTAATATGAAATATATAAACCTTTGATTCATTTGATATTGTGCTCCTATAATCGTTATACCTTGCATATTAAATGGCAACATTGCCAAATACAAATATACAATTTGCCGTTGCATTCTCCTTTGTAATAAAGTAGGTGTTGGGGAATGGAGGCTGTCCTTTTAGGGTATTTAACTTAGAACCCTTTAGTATATGAGTTGTATACCCAAATTCCACTGCGGAAAACCTAATTCCAAAAAGCAGATAATTGGCGAAAAGTCTTATTTTATAGACCTTTATTGCATAACTCCCAAACTTTTATTTTATTTTTTTTTTTAAAAGTCCTCATTAAAAAAAAAAATTTGGCTAGGGTCCTATTTTTCTAATGACAAATATACCCTTGGCCTTCCAACGGTCTTGCATCTAGTTCAACCTAGCAAATTCCATAGTCAAAATTCCATAAACACCATCATCAAAACTCCATAGCTGAAACTGACCACCCATCAAACTCCATCATCGATCAAAACTCCAGAAATTGAAATTGACCTCGCCCACAAACCAAAAAGGAGAACCTCAGATCCACTAACATAGGGCTTATATAAAACTCTTCACTGAGGGCTTATGCAAACCTCCTCAGATCCACTAACAAATGTCAGTATGATGTATTATCATGTATAAAGGTGAGGTGATCAGGTAGTGCTCAGTAGATTAATTATCATGTCCTCACCAAGAAAATTAAAATTGTGAAAATCAAGCCGTGATACGTCTGCAGCGAAGATCAGTTATTGCAGATCACTCTATGTCCTTTTCTCTCACCTCCTCAAAATAACATTAATCTCTCTCTCCTTTTTCTTTTCTCTATTGTCGTCTCTCTCTCTCCTCTGTTGGGGCATTTTTTTTCTTTCTCTGTTTGTTTTTTTCTTTTTTTTTTTTTTCAATTTTTTCTGACGGAGTGAATTCTGTTCCGACATAATGAAATAGGTTTATGGAATAGTGAACTCCATTTTATGGCATAGAGAACTGCGTTTCCAATGCAGTGAACTGCAATTCCAGCGCAATGAACTTTGATTCTAGCGCAATGAACTCCAGGATCCGGTGTGGTAAACTTTGAGTTGGGATGTAGGTGACGTTGATGGTTGTTTGGGGAAAAAAGGGTATTTTTGTCGAATTCATGCCAAATGTCCTTTTGGCATGAAAAATCTTTTGAGGGGACTTTTAGCATGGAAGTCTCTTTAAATAGGACCACTGACAAATTCACCCTTATAAAAGTGATAAATTATAATGCTTCTGACGGATTTGCCCTCATTTATAAAACTTGATTTTGAATTTTTTCCAAAATTGGTTTTTGCCAAAAAAAGAAAAAAACATTAATTACCGTAAATTTATATAAACTGTATTGTATGCATCTAATAGGATTTTAAAATGAGTAAATTTACCTAACTTGTATGCATGTGGTCTATGCACATATTGCTGTATATCTTCAAACGGGTAAATTTACATAAACTGTATTATATGCATCAAATTTGATTTTCAAACAAATAAATTTACTTAACTTGTATAAATGTGGTGAATGCGCATATTGCCGTATATGTTCAAACAGGTAAATTTACATAAACTGTATTGTATGTATAAAATAAGATTTTCAAACAAGTAAATTAACCTAACTCGTATATACATGCTAGATGTGTATATTGTTGTATATTTTTAAATAGGTAAATTAATATAAACTATATTGTGTGCATCTAATTAGATTTACAACAAATCCAAAAAAAAAAAAGAAAAGAAAAGAAAGTTTAATAATGCAGCTCACTTTTAATGGACTCTTTGAGAATAAATATAGAAAAAAAAAAAAAAAAAAAAAAAAAAAAAAAATTTTAAAAAAGTCCAGTTTTTTTAATGTTTTTTTTTAAAAAAAAAAAAAAAAAAAAAAAAAAAAAAACACCAATAATTCAAAATTTTAAATGACTTCAGTTTATAAATTCTATGAATACAAATCAATGCAAAGAGGCAGTAAGATTGTCGTATTTCTAGCTGTTAACTGATGTAGACTGGACAATTAACTTACTCGCATTTTAGAATTAATAAGGTTGAAGGTCGGAATACCTAATTTGGAATGAGGGGGAGGAGGGAGATACAGAGATTTCTATTGAGGAGTAATTAATTGCATTCCATGGCATTTGTAGAAGAATGAAATCCACTCTGTCCCACATCGCCTAAATGAAAGGCTTGCTATATCCACTCTGTCCCACATCGCCTAAATGAAAGGCTTGCTATAGCTTCATATACCTATATTGGGCCCTCAACCTAAAAGCTTAGGCTTTGAGGTTGGAAACTTAACAATTCCCCTAGTCCAAAAAAACAATTTGTACTGACTAGTATCAAAGATATAAACCTATGATTCATTTGCCTCAAAAAGAAGCAATATTGCCCACATAAATCAACTATCATCCTAAGACCATCTCCAATGGTGTATGCATATCCATATGCAAATCCATTTTTTACATATAGCTAGCAATTTCAGTGCTCCAATGGTGATGCATATCCATATACAAAAAAATGAAACAACCACTGTTGATACAAATTGATATCCATATCTAGCTATCTGTTTGCCTCAATCCATTTCTTGCCACATCACAATTTTCTTAATTTTCCCTTTCAAAATCCCAAAATAGATATTGCACCATTGGAGCACCTCCATCCCTATACATATTCATTTTCACTTTTGTGACAAAAAAGAAAAAAAGGATATGGATCACAAAATTTCACCATTGGAAATGCCCTAAGGAGATAAAGACGACAATAAAGGAATTGAATGACTATAACCACAAAGTACTTTCTTGATAAGGCACCTCTTTATTGGCCTAAAAGGAGAATGAATTGGTTTCACCGTTGCATTCAAGCAGTGTTCAATAAAGCTCAATTGCTGAGATCTTCCTGATATTACTCACTAAAGAATTACTCAGACTCAAAAAGCTTGACAAAACTGGAACATTTGAACTTTTAAGAATGCATTCAAATATTTCAATCTTTTACCCCTTGCCTTACAATGGGATTTTGCCCATTGTACGACAAACACTGACTTCGAGGGATTAAATTGAAGAAATTTATTCTTACTTCAATCAAGAATATTCTACAAGACTACAACTGCCACATCCAACCAAGCCTAAGCCCAAAATTACAACCATAAAACTTGTTTTCCCTTGAGGAAGTTCTTCCCAATAACCTACAAAACCCAATAGAAAGTATTTCTATATGTAATAGAACACAGAATCTAAGCTCAAATCTTCGGTTATGAAACCTTTTACAAGATACTACCATCTTGGTGTAATTCTATTCTCTCAGCTTAAGTGGAGAATTATTTAGCATCTCCCAAATCTATATAATCCCTACGAGTTTATTCATCAAATGAAACAAAGTCACCTGCTAGTCTCCTCCACCAAATTCTAAACCTTGCAACAGACCAACAGTTCTTATGCAGGTAAGGAAAGGACAGATTTCTATATTGGTAATGTGGAGTTAACAAAAAACCTAAATGTAAAGCCTTGGTCTTGAAAACACTGTTCTATATCAGTAATCATCCTGTCACTTCTTTATCACCTTTGAAAATATAATGGTGAGCTTAAGGCACACAATATTAGTAATCTCAATAGGACGAAAAGCAGAACCAGGCAATAAAAATTATTAACAACAGGGCCAGATCAAAATAATTCTATTGTTGCATTCAGAACAATGTAATGTAAACTCAATAAAACTGAAGTGCAGAAAATTAGCCAAACATCAAATAGGGATTTAAGAATTACCTTCTTCGTTTTTTTTTTTTTTTTTTGGTAGAAACAGAACAGAACTTCATTAACAAAAAGAACATCGCAGCCTAATAGTAGACAGGGAAGAAGAGACCCAAAAACGGTTCAAAACTTCAGCATAGCCATAAAAGCTTTTTCATGGGCCTCTTCAACCTCCATTCTAGGAACTGTAAAGAAAATGCTTATATTAACGAACCTAAAAAAGATGCAAAATATAAAAAATAGAGTTACCACCTCTGGAAAAGCATTTCTTGGGGCTGCCAACTGCTTGATCACCTTGCTACAATCCGTGTGGATGCGAACAAAAGCCAACAAAAGCGACACCACCCATTGAAGAGCCCGCGAACACGCTCAAACCTCTGTTTGTAGAGCTGACAATGCTTTGACCGAGCGCACTCTTGCTGCAATCTTCTGCTCAATGGAAGTATAGGCTACCAACCCAAACTGACTCACTGGTTCCATCTTTTCCAAGCTCCATCACAACAAATTTGAAAAGGTGACACGCTAAAACTGCTTCATCCCACAAATTTCCTCAGATCCAAAGCCTAGTTCCAGATGATTTGTTTTCCCTTGATACACATTCAACAGTTGAGGAACATTTTCCAGATATTTGGTCACAAACTTATCAAGGAAATGCTTCTCACTTATCTTCAAAAAAGTATTTAAACACAGATCTTTCTTTTTCAAGCCCTTCAACTGCAGAATTTTAATAACCCTACACCGTGGAATGACCCTCTTTTCCAAGCTGAAAGCGAGAGCCAATGGACATCTGGCAATAGCCTCAATCTGGCAACCCATCTTGTTCACAAGGAAATCCATTGCACTTGTTATCTTCTTCTCAGATAAAAACATAAAAAGGGCATATTTTTTGAACAGGACTTGGACATCATCTTCAGACCAGCCGCACCTCCTATAAACCTCCATTTTATGTTGACGAGTCGATTTACTCGTCCAAGAGAACACATGCATTGCCTTAACAAATTCTGTCTTCTTGGGGTTGTATCCCATTTCAATAACCTCCTTGACAACTTTATCAAACCTGTCACGATTTTGACCCAATAGAGAGAGGAAATGCTTCACCATTTCCAAGACATGGGATTCAGGGACGCCAACTTCTCTCAAGGCTGAGATATTGGGAGAGAAATGCTGTTGCGCATTACTGTTGAAAATCCACAACGGCTGTTTTATAGCTTGGACGAAATTTTTATCATCGAGAGGTAAACTCTTGAGGAAATTATACCAAGGCACAAGCCGGTTTTCTAAGCTACGTGTAAAGATAATTGGGGTTGAAGAGAGGATCTTTGCAATATCAGTGCCCGAAACACCTACGGAACGGAAAAACTCAAGTCTGGGCAAAAGGGTTTTCTCAGGATGGGCCAGAAGCAAATCTGGGTATGCAGTGACGAGTTTGGTGATGTGGGT
>JAESVK010068868.1:0-15015 GCA_017140935.1 Hamamelis virginiana
CCCCTGCCACTACTAGGTTGGGATGAACCCAATGGGTCACACACAAATGGACATAAGTGAGGTTGTTAAACTTGTGAGAGGGGTGCACTCTTATTAGTATATGTTTGGCTTTAATTAATTAAGAGTCAAAAGGATATCTAATTCAAGAGTGTTAGTAACCAAAATAGGGTTAATGGTCATGCTAGCACTAGTAACCAAACACCCTAAGAAGAGGAGAGGTCTTTTTAAAGAGAGGGAACCCTAATAGTCATTAAGCTTGAACTCATCAAGAGCTCTCTCTCTCTATGTGCCGCCACTCTCTCTCTCTCCCTCTCCATGCTTGTTTTTCAAGTGTTGAAAATCAAGGAGGTTTAATTGCTCTTGTGTTCGTGTGGACTATCGTTGGAGGCCATCATAATTTTGGGGCTTGGATTTTCGCGAAGACGATCATCAAAGTGAAGAGAGTATCGCAAAGGAACATATCAAGTAAGCTTTATTTTAATGTCTTTAATTTAAAGTAGATTCGTTTTATCGATTAAGTTGATTCATGGATGAATACAATGGGAAATATTTTAAATCCTACCTTCCGCTGCGTTCCTCGATTGTATTCTTTCACTATTTAGTTAAGTCACACCCATCATTCGCATAAGTATGGTCAATTGAATGTTGTACCCCTCACATAATAGGTTCTTAGGATACACCATTATCGCATCTTATGATATCCAATATTAAAACATGACAGTATTGGATTAATAAATTCTTAATTATCCAAAAAAAAAAAAAAAAACATGACAGTATGAACCCTCAAGATGAACATGTTCCCGCATATCTGCAGCCAAACACATCCACCTTAAGAATCCATCTATCATGTAATGATGGGAGGCTAGGATAAAGCCCAAGGCCTCTTCCTTACAACTTAATTTTGAATTAAAAGGGGTTTTGTAAAAGGGGTCTCATTTTAATATTAACATACATCACATGCATCACACATATATATCAAACATATATAAAGTTTAGACCAAACTTTATTATTAGTTCTCGATTATCCTCCCATTGTCCTTCTAGAGGCTATGGTGGATTCATCTTGAACATATAATAAATTAGGTCAAGGCCCCCTACCAAGCATACATCTCATATATTAATGGGCCTTGGATTAATTATGGACTTTAGGGTGGGTTCATTCTTTGAGCCAATAAGATGAACCCTAGGTCTATAATGAGGGTTAGGTGATCGTAATTAAAACTATGTAACTATTACATCAAGACTAAAAGATTTTCGAAAAATCTTGAAGTCCTTGCCAAGTCCTTCTCAAGTACTTGCATTTTCCTCTCGTACAAAACTCCACAATGCACCTCAAGTCCACCATGCTCCACCAAGTATCTAATATTACATTTAAAATAAAAGAAAGAAGGGGATTAAGGAGATAGGGGATACATAGGGATTGAGAGGGAAAGAGGCATGCAAGCCCCAAATTAACTGCATCACTTAAATTTAAACAACTTTAAATACAACCCTTAAAATAAGCCAAACACATCTAATGCGGCCAATCACATCTCATTTAATTGGTCTTAAGTCCATAATTATCCATTCATATTTATACAAATTCATTGCATAAATAAAAACAACAATAATAAAAGAAAGGCAATGTTGGCAATGGCATTTAATAATTAAAGTCAATATTATTATTATTATTATCTCATAACAATAATAACAATCTTTTAAATCTCATTTAAAATAAAACCATCATATCTCATATAAATGTAAAAGTGTCTTTTCTTAAGTAAAACTCCTAATTAACTCTATTAGGGTTTTAAATAAATAGAATTTAATTTGAGAAATTAATTTTCATAATTCCTATCATGCATTTAACACTTTAATATGCATTATAGATTAATCAACATTAACCTATATGGAAGGAATTAAATAATAACTCAAAACAAAATTTCTTGAAAAGACACAAACCCAGTTTTTCACAAAACTAAGAATTCAGCTACTGTTTTGGGACTAATCTTTCCTATATTAAAACAAACTTTTAAAATGTGAGAATACTCTATTTCACAAGGATTTTCAGTCCTCTTTCAAATGGCATAGGTCTCGTTTAGTGATTCCAACGTTTGGTATCACTTTAAGGCACTTTGTGACACTAACTCCAAACCATGGCAGAATCTGGAATTTGTTCACAAATGCATTTATTGGGTATAACCTAAAGTGAACTAAGTCATGGAAACACTTCAATTCACTAGGTTTTTCAGTCCTCTAAATAATGGCAGGGGTCTCAAGACTTGATTCCAACGTTTGGTATCAATTAGAGACATTTTGTGACAGAGAGTCAGATTTTCCAGAATTGACTCTTATTCACAAAAAAGTCTAGTGTGGCTATTCTAGGTCCTTAAAAATCATGGGAACTCTTCCTAGACTTTGTTAAGACCTTATATTAATGAAGTCAATAGGTGGCAAGCTTCAAAAATTCCAGAAACTATTTTCCATGGATTTTACAAAAGCTTAATGATTGTTGCCCAGAAAAAACAGCAACCCAGTTTTAATTTCAAAACGATTTCAAAATTAATCCTTTCAATATACAAGCATGCTAAAACGTTTTTAACACATTTATATATCATCTAGCAGCATCCCTAAATGTTTTTAAGCAATTAAAAACAATAACTCATCACATGAATTTTACAATTTCTCAAGAACACTAAAATTGTTTTATAAAAACACTTTTCATCAAATCTTTATGTTCTTCAATTTTGATTTTCAAAAACAATAAAATTTATTTTGAAAACTTTATAAACACTTTATAAAACATATGAAGAACATAAGATCATGAAAACATAAAATAAATAAGGCACACTAGGGTTCCAAACCCATGTGGCCGAAAATCATAGTGCGAGAGAGAGAGTGTGCTAGGGTTAGGGTTAGGGTTAGGGTTAGGGAATCTTACCATACCCTTTTAGGGTTTCCATAAACACCAAATATGCTGCAATATAATCTATATTGTAATCATTTAAAATAAGAATGAATCAAATCAAAGATAGGAAACTTTCCTAAATAAAATAATTCACAAAATAGAAACTAGGAATTTCTTAGTTTGACATTTAGGGATTCCTAAAACAAATTAAGAAATATTCCTATTTTGGTTTAGGGTTTCTAAAACCTAAAACCAGCCACCATTGATGATGAATACAAGGATTCAAAGAACCCTAATTCACCATTGTTAAACACTTTAACATGAACTCCATTAAAACACAAGTTTAAACAATTTTAAACTAAGTTATTTGCATTCATCAAGAATCAAACTTTTAACAATTTAAAATCAATCAAGATATATGCAAATATATTCTAGGGTTTGAAAACCCTAGTAGCCGAAATTCATGAGGGTGAAAACCTTCAATGCTGTGAACCCCTATAGCCATTAAAACCAGTTTTTCTCAAAAACAAGTTTTGTTCATAATTAAAAAATTCAAGAACATCATCTAAACTTTCTAGGGTTTCCAAAACTGCAAGAAAATATCATAGAACCCTTAGAATACTTCCATAGAACACTTCTATGAAGTTTGAAGGGAAGCCATTGAGTGGTTTGAACAAACCAAGCAAAACAAGAATACTTTTCTAAAAATTTCTGCAGAAAACAGTGCTACTGTCCAGCAGTTGTTTTGCCTTCAAACGCTGCATTAATGGCTTGTAAAAATTCCCAAATTCATATGAAAACATTCTATATTGAGTCATGATCGAAACAAGACCAATTTCATGCGATTTGGATATGTTTTGATCAATATACAAGCCAAACAAGTTGGCATGCTCCAGAAAAACGGGATTCTGGGTTTGTTCTCAAAAACCCTTGAATCTCAAACACCAAAGGGGTAAAACCTTTATGGCCGTAACTCTCATAGTGCAGCCCCACATTGCCGAATCCCTCTAGGGTTTTACATAAACCCTAGTTGCCATTTAAACACAAAACAACAAGCAAAAACACAAGAGGTTCAAGAGAACCTCTCATGGCCGAATTCACCATGGTTTCTAAAACCATTGATTTTTTATTTTAATTAATTAAATCCATTCTTGCCATCATTAAACACATGTCCATGCTTGATCTAGCTCTGATACCACTGAAAGGAATCATTCGAAATACATGGAATCGCAGCGGAAGACAAATTTTTTTTTTTTAATAAAGATGATTCCATCATCGAATATCCTAACCATGATCGTACAAGCATAGGGACATATGATTTACATATAAGCAAATATATTTATCAAACATAAATAAATCTTACTTGATACGCCTTTCGATTTGCAATTGTTGATCTCGAACTTCAAACGGATGAAGTCTCCAACGAAGTCCACACGAACACAAAACCGCTTGAATCCTTGAAGCTTCTCAACAATGGAAGAATCAAGCTTGAGAGAGGGAGATAAACTTTTTCTCTAAAGTGAGGATGGAGGCTTAGTGCTAGAATGTCACAAGCTCTAGTATTTATAGAAAACCCCTAGGGTTTCTATTTAATACTTATTTCCAAAAGTAACTTAATTCCATTTATATATTACTAATTAATATATAACTTAATTCCTTATATATATTTACAAATAATATATAAGGTTATTATTGGAATTAGTTTTAGGAAATTCCCTTCTCTCTTTAATTCAAGAGACTCTCTTATGTTCTTTGTTTGTGTGTGACCCATTGGGTTCACCCCAACCTAGCAGTGACTAGGGACATCTCCATGTCTCCTAAAATAGAAACTTTCTATTTAAAGGTTTAATTGAAACTATTCCAATTATGCCCTCATTGATAACACTTATCAATAGGCTTTCACTGGTCATGAGTGGCGTCTAGCAATGTGTCATGACATGCCCTAGGTTTGGGTGAATAGCAGAACTATGTGAACCCTTCTTGTTACTTAATCCTTCATCCCCTAATGTCACAGTTAAGATATTTAGGGTATGGATATAAGTCAAAACCCTTTCTTAACTTTCTTGTCATATGTTCTTCAAATTATAATCTCAATAAGATGAACCCTATGAAACCCTTTCATATTTCATCTATCACTCTGGCCAGAGATTCACATTGAGAGTTATATTTGAGAACTGACCCTGACATTCTCTCTCATAATATTGAGAGTGATGATTCCTAATTGACCACTCATATGCCTTCATGCAAGACCTATTAGAGCCAATGAGTGCAGACTACAACCTTAAGATCAAGGCTGTATAAAACACTATCAAACCCTAACAACTCAGGCATAAGACATCCATGGTGTCTCAGGTCTTAGGATTACCAAATGGACGTAACATAAGAATATTCCTTTAACTTAATATCCATTGGAATATTCTAGCAGATCATGTTCAGTGTACATATTCTCTAATATGCACCCACAGATTAACCTAAGTGTCACTACACTGATAGGAAAGACTACCTATCCTCCCATTGGAGTTAGTTTAAATCTGTGCTACTCTTGTCGGTTTAATAAATGTCCTCTTTAATAAACCTATGAGTAGGAACTCTTTTAGAATAAATGTGTATGAGAAATATGAGTCTTCATATCTCAACAAACTTGAGATACATATTTCTCTTATCATTTATTCATGGACATTATCGTACATACAATTGAATATATAGATGATAAGTAATACCTTCTTATCCTAATATGAAATAGATATGCACTTTAGGATTGGTTTTAGGGCATATCTCTAACAAAAGGTCTTTCCCCATGGGGCGGTTGAGATTAAGAACCCCAAGAGTGGAGCCCAATTTTCGGTAAATGGTCAAAGGCTCAAACCCTACTGTGGACCAGCCTCGTGGACGGGGCTTTAGGTGGTGTGAGTCCACATCATCACCGGGCGATGTGATTATGGGGGGTTTAGAAATCAAACAAAGGAGTCGCCACCTTATTTTTAAGGAATAAGGAAACCATAAAAACATTTTATTTTCAATAAAACAAAACAAACTCCATTTTCAATGAAAAGACTGTCTACAAACCAGAGTTGGATCCGGGGGCTAGGTTACGACGTGGGAAGGTTCCAAGCTTTCACTTGTAGGCACCCACCTCGCCCTAATTAAAGGACTTCTAATTTATTTGGGCTATTTAAATCCTTAAAGCAAACAATCCTAAATAATCTAATCAACCAAAAAAGTATTGATATAAATGCATTATCTATATTTAGTTATATTAATAATAATAAAAAAATACAAACAAACCCTAAGAACCTAGGACACCCTACGGGCATCCTATGGCGGACTTGAGCCCTATTAGCGCCTACGTAACTTACTAGTATCACCCAGCAAGTATCAAAGTCCACGTAGTTCGACTACCCTAGGACTCTCCTATTGTAATCGATCACATCATCAAAGGTATTTCAACCTAATTCAAGACTCTAACTTCGAGAGTTTTTATTCTTTCAAAATCATTTATTTGAAATCATTTCAAATTAAAAGACTTTCCTAAAATCCAAATATTCTAAATCAATTCTTATCTTTAGAATTCAATTCCAATTAAAAATCTTTTTCAAAGATTTTCAAGAAAACAAATCATATGGGAGGAATTTCATTCCAAGGTAAGAAAATCTTTAAAACATTTCAAATCTTTTGAAAATCAATTAATAATCAAATATCTCATAAAATCATATTTATTTCATAAATATTGCATAAAAAATCTTTTAGGAAATCTCTCGAAGATCGACTCTTAAATCAAATAAAATATACAATTCTGATGGCAATCTTTACAACAAAGGAAATTCCTAGGGAAGGTCAAATGACCTTCCTAGCCTAGGGTCTCTAACTAGCCCTAAAGTTAATCTAAAAAAAAACCTAACATACTAATGCAAATGCATGCAATAATTTAACTAAATTAATCAAACATTCACAAAATCAATTCCAATCATGCATGAAAATGTTCCTAAATGCATACTAATCAAACTACGTGATCCTAAGCATATTCCTAAGTTGGATTTGGCCCTAAAATAATTTTTAGAATAATTTAAAGGCATAAACAAACCCGGACAGATTTGGATACGAACTTTAAACCACTCTAAAAATCATGAAAACAAATAATAAAAATGTGAAAATGTCCTAGCATGCTTTCTACATGAATATACTATGAAACTACTAATAAAATCATGCAAAATATGGCTTAAAAATGTTAATTAAGCCACTTTAAAGTATGTATTCAAATCTGGACAGATTTGAATACATATTTTAAGTAGCTTAAAAATCATCTTTAATCCATAATAAAATCAAATAAACACCCTAGCATACAATCTAACATGCTCGACTAATTTACCATGCAAAAACATATCAAAAACTATACAAAACCATGCTTAAACAATTAATCCAAACACAAGGGGAGGATCTTACCTTCGCACGCTCCCTCGTACACAATTTTTATATTCAATCCATCAAATCCATATCAAGTATTCAAATAATCATAAAAAGCACAATAAAAAAGACTCAAGACTCTTTACATGTCAAAATACACATTAACGTACTCATATTACCATTAAAATCACCAATCATTTATCATGGGATTCGAATAATAACATGAATATATTAACCTTTATTCTAAACATGCTCGCATACATGAAATAATAACAACGGACTCATCCTAAACATAAATCATAACAAAAACTGACCCTAACATGCATATACACATAAAATCACAAGAAACTAACCCTAACATGCATACACACATGAAATCACAAGAAACTAACCCTAACATGCATACTCACATAAAATAATAATAAAACTACGACTAATCATGCATACGTACATAGAATAACAAGAAAACTAACCCTACTCATGCATACATACATAAAATCACGATAAAAGTACGACTAATCATGCATACGTACATAGAATAACAAGAAAACTAACCCTACTCATGCATACATACATAAACTCACAATAAAACTCACTAATCCTAAACATGCATATTAACATAAAATAACAACAAATCTAATCCTACTCATGCATACATACATAAAATCACGATAAAGCTCACTAATCCTAAACATGCATATTAACATAAAAGAATAACAAAACTAATCCTAAACCTATTTAACCACATAAAATCATAATAAAAATGTAACCCTAATCATGATTGCTAAACATAAAATAATAAGAAAACCTAACCCTAACATGCATATGACATGAAATAATGAATAAAACTAAATCCTATCATATTAAACATACTCATAGTAGAAAGAAAAGAGAAGAGAGAATTCATATCATATGAAAATCCAGAGGACTTACAACATAGCCTCATCAATTTACACAAGAAATCATGAAGAAATGAAGGTCAAGGTTAAGGGTTTACCCTTCGATCTCCTTCTTAGCTAGCCTCCTCCAAGCCCTTAGCCTTTTCTTCTTACTCCTTCAATGGTGTAAGAGTGAAGAGCCTCCAAAAAGCTGTAGCCTCTTCTCTCAAAAACCCTAAAATTCTTCCTCTCCTTCTTGAACCTCTATAGTGCAATATATATAGAGTTAGGGTTCAAAACCCTTGAATGGCTGAGATTAATCTCTTTAAAAAATGATCCTAAGGCTTAGGATGAGTCTCTCTAGGGTTTGAAAGATGAAACCCTTCGCATTTAAGCCAAAAAAACAAATCAAATCGGCCAAAATAAGTCAAGGTTTCAAAAATGGCAAAATTGGCTCGGGTAAGCTGGTGGCCGTCCTAGGCATGGACGGTTGGCCGTCCTAGCTGGACGGTTGGCCGTCCTAGCTAGGACGGTCACCATGCTGGTTTTCCAAAAATTGTTCCCTAATTCTAGGGTTTTCGAATTTTGGCCATATTTTGGTCAAATTTGATCCAAATCCGATGGTTTAGGGCTCAAAACGACCGTGCTTTGATCCTCCACATTTTTAGAATGTTTTTGGGTTAAAATCAATTGACCATGGTCAAGGGTTTTAGCAAAAAAGCTAGCCAATCGACCCGGTTGTGCCAAAATTGGTCAAATGACCATTCTCTGTTTTGTAAAATTGATCAATTAGGCTTGCACCACTTCTAAAAACATGGTTTCAACATGAAATTGGTACTTAACAACATGTTTTGAAAATCTTTTGTTTTGGTGAAAACGACCAATTCATGGTCAATTTGATCGAAACCCTAATTCGGCTCATCCTTACCCGCGGGATCGATTTTGGGAGAATCCATCCCAACCATTCAAAGGCTCAATTGACATACCAAATTCACTCCCCACATCCACATAAACCTCATGAAACAATCCGTTTCGAATTCGGAGGTCATTCGGAAATTATAAGAGAAAAAGGACGAAAATGCCCTTCAAGTCGCAAAAACCCTAATTACCTATCGAGCTCTCATCAGAATGCCATGAAAATTTACAGGGATGTTCTAAAACACCTCAAAAGTCAAATGCAATACAAATGGGTTGATTCCAATCCAAATGTACACATGAAATAATGAATTGTCCTTTTCCTCAGCAAAGGGCAATTTGGTCAATTTGGTCTTTACAAGACCAATTCCCCACCCAATGATCAGCTATTCTAGTCGATCATTTGCATGGATATATGGTAGAAATAAATGGTAAAAATGGGGTGTCCACACCTACATTGAGGGCGTTAGTGATGACACTGTTCAGGTGGTCTAGTGGTGGAGATGATGTCCTTGGAGGACCCTGTCTATGAGTTTGATTAGTGGATTGCAAGACGTCTGGCTGAAGACGTAAAATTTAGCTCTTCTTGGGAGGAAACTCATGTGTTAGTTTAGTGGATTTCTTGCTTTTGTTTGTTTTTAGTTTTGCATTTTAGAGCCCTGGAGAGGATGTTTCCTTAACATTGGGGACAATGTTCCATTTAAGTTGGGGGGGAGCATTCGTTCCATTCATGGCTATTTCTGTTTGTTTAGTTATGTTGGTGTTGACTTTTTGAAGCATGTTTATTGGAATGGTTAGTTGATTAGGTATGCATACTTTGAGCATTGGTTATTGAACTGTTGCTATTTCTCTTTGAAAGCTAGCTTCAATTGTCTTGAATTTGATCACTTACACAAGCTTTTGTGAATTAATCATCTAGTTGATTGAGTTGAGATAAATCCGATGATGAGTGGAGATTGAAACCTTATACATGCTATTTGAACCGTTCTTTTTCTTTTTGGGAGGATGTAAATACTCTATTCTTTTGTTCAGCATATTTGGTTTCTTGTTTTGTGCTCATGCTTGCAATTACTTTGATTAGAATCTTCATTTATGCATTGTGGTTGATCAATTGAGAACATTGTAGTCTTTTTGAAAAATGATTTTAGGCCTTCTTTTGTGTTCGTAGCCATGTTGTTTCTTGTTTGTGTTGTGTATTCCCTAGCACCCATTTTGAGCCTAAACACTTACCCTTTCATTCAAAACCTAGGTAGCCTTGTGGTGTGTCCATATTTGAGTGATGGGGTTTTTTTTGTGGTCTTCAAAACTTCAACCTTTTCAATCCTTCACTAGCACCTGTCATCTATCGATAGCCACCTTGGGTATCGATAGATGCCAGCTTCTGCACCTACCACCTTCTGAGCCTTGTTTAAAAAAAAAATTAAAAAATTTTGAGAATTGTTCATTGTGCCCAGAACCTGTCACCTATCGATAGGTGGTTTGACCGATATCGATAGGTCACCTATCGATAGCGGTCTTCTGCCTATCGATAGAGAAGTCAGAATTTTCAAAAATAAAAACCGTTCGCGACCTGTCCATTCCCATTCCCGCCAGCAGTCAGTTTTTGGACGGTTTCCATCTCAACCGTCACCCCACTTCGAGCCTCAACTGTTGCCCATTCAACTCCCCATTGAAGGCTACTTAAACCCCCCTCATCTGCTGTGAAGTAAGTTCTTTTGTGTCTGAGTTTTTCTTTTGGTTGGGCTGCTGTTATAGTTAGTCTAGGGGTGGTTATGCTGCTTGTGTTGCGAACGTGGAAGTGTTGGAGGGTGTTGTTGTGTTGTAGTGTTATGTTTTTGTGAGTTTTCTCTGCAAAAAATGAGTCGTCCTCGCCGTTCTACTGCTGCATATTATGGTCAGGGCAAGAGGCCTGCCATGGCTGATTCGGGTTCGGATTCCAGCGACTACTCTATGCCGCCCCCTGCGCCTCCACTCTGCCGGCGTGGGTCGTCTTCTCGCACTCCTCGTCCTGTCGAGGAGGACTTTTTGATGGAGGAGGAGCAAGAGTATGAGCAGATGGGAGAGGAGACTGGGGAGGGTCCCCGCAGGAACATGGACAGTTTTGATAATCAGGGGCGTAGGGTGCGTATTTCCAGTCAGTCTAGCTAGAGAAATGCATATGAAAATGCTATAAGGCGGCGCAAGTTTAATGTGGAGAGGTACGTGGACACGCGCCACATTGATGTCGAGCATACCATTGTGAAAGTTTTGAGAGCTCGACAGTTGCAGACCTAGATGATCAAGGGTGGAGGGTATAAACCCTCACTTGTACGTGGATTTTATTTATCTGCCCAGTTCCGGGATGAGCAGCCTGAAATGCTGCAGGCTACTGTTTTGGGTCACCCAGTCCGTTTTAGCATCAATGATATAGCCCAGTACCTGCGCTGCCAGCGTCCCATGGCGGGCGAGTTTTTGGCGTCCCACCTGCGTTACGTGGAGAAGACCCTACGGGACTGTGCTGCCGTTGTTTGCATTGAGCCCCACCTTGTGCTTCAGAACTTCACCACTGGAAACATGCATGCTGTGTACTCTGTCATGAATAAGCTACTGTATACCAACCTCAGGGCGCGAGGGACTGATTCTGACATCCCCCTCGAAGCGGTGCAACTTTTGCTCGAGTTTATGGATGACGAACCGTTTGATGTTCCACTCCTTATTTTCAATGAAATCAAAGCCTACATTGCTACGGTCCCGCGCAGTAACATGCCATTTCCGCAGATGATCACGTATTTCGTGATGCGTGTGGGAGTCGATGCTCAAGAGCAACTTCTTTGGGGCGAGGGCCCAATCACTCAAACGACGATCACTCGAAGCATTACGGCGAGTCAGGCTGCTAGGCGAGCGAGAGCCGCTCCGGTTGCACCTGCCCAGCCTGAGGAGGGACCACAGCCTGCCCGATCCGATCCCCAATATTTTCCTGTCGGCGCTGCCCCATTGATGACTGAGAGAGAGCTTTTGCAGAGTATTTGGTTGGAGCAGCGTTCCTTGATTGAGGGACAGAGGACCATGGCCGAGTCTGTAGGACTGCTGACGCGCCAAGTGAGGACTCTATGGAGGAGTCAGCGTGGAGAGATCCGTATGGAGGCCGAGTTGGGTTTGTTCGCTCCATCTCCACCTCCTCCGGCGGCAGACGATGTTCAGGATGATAATGACCCCGCGGGGGTGTGATGTTTCGTGGCTTTGTGTTGGGATTTGATCTCTGGAGAATGTTTATGTTTATGTTTTGTTGGGAGTTTGTGTGTTTTGGGTTGTTATGGTGGTGTGTTTATTTTATTTTTAGTTATGTTATTGTGTGTTTGTGTTTAGTTTGCTTAGGATAATCGAGAATGGTTGGGTAGTTACCTCAGCCATTTGAGTCCATTCTCGTATTGGTGTTTCCCTTTCGTGTAACCGTGGTTATTATAAGCTATTTCAGTCCTTTATGATTTCTTAAAGTTTAGTGTTCTCTTTTGATCATTCATTCCATGCATGCATGAATTCGTTTGTCTATGTGATTGCAATTGCGAGCATTTCACTTGCCTGATTGTCATTTATTTTATGCTTAACGTATGAGGATGCTTGCATGTGTTCTTATAATCGTCACGGGCTTTATCAATAACCTATCTCGTGTGACTTGCCTTGAGAGCGATATTCCGGTGAGATTTTGAAATCAAAACTTGTCGTTTGGAATGCACTTTAACTTAATATAATTGAGAAATTAATTCATCGAAGCTCCATTGCACTCGCACGTTCAGACACGTTATCTAGTTGATGAAGAGAATGGTTGCAATAGTAACGTCACCTTCATGCCATGCATGTATAGTTTATCAACTTCTACATTTCATGTTGCATGCTAAACCGTAATTTATGTGTTTTATTTTCTCTTTTATTGTCTCCCTATTGGTTTGCTTCATTGTGAAGTGTAGCTAGGGACTAGCAACATCTAAGTTGGGGGGTGTGATTGCCCGCAATCATAGACTCTAAACTAGTAGTTGTTATACCTAATTGCATAATAATAGTGAAGTAATTCGACGGGTTTTGCAAAGATTGTTATTTATGTTGTTTTTAATTGCATTGTAGGTTTTTGGCCTATTAAAGCCCCAATTTCGCTCTCCGATGAAGCGCGACTCACAGTCGAAGGATTGGACAGCGTTGAGGGAGCATTGAGTTGCGGTTCAGGCATTTCTGAGGAATTTTTGGTCATCTATCGATAGGTGCATTCATATATCGATAGATGACAGCCCTTGCAAATCCAATATTTCATCTCGAGGAAGATCTATCGATAGGCAAGTTTACCTATCGATAGACTGCAGCTGCTGGACCTCAATTTTGGAAATCATAAATTTTGATCTATCGATAGGTGGGGTGAGGTATCGATAGATGTGGGCTTCTATGCTATCAATTTTTGGAAACAATTCGATGATCTATCGATAGGCATAGCGAGGTATCGATAGATGGCAGCCCCTGATCTCCCAAGCCCGGCGTATATTTCATCATCTATCGATAGCGTGCAGCTTATGTATCGATAGATGGCCCTTCCAACTCTCAGGCGATTCAAGTTTACGAGTTCTCTATCGATAGCTGTTCGACCGCTATCGATAGAGATTCTATGTTCGATCTTCTTCGCAGCATCTCTTCGCAGTCTCTATCGATAGGTGCTTTGCACGCTATCGATAGGAGACTGTCTGACCCGAATTTTAAGCTTAGTTTTTGTGTAATAATGGTGGGATTGAAGGACAAATTGGTAATTATACTCCTTGACTTTGAGAGGGGTATAAAGGCCAGCTTTATTGATGTGAGGACAAGTCTTACTTTTTTGTTTTGTAGTCCATAAAGCTAGGTTTTGTTTTCTTATGCTTTTCTTGGCATTTTCTTGGGATCCAAACACCATCTAATCTACTCTTTAAGGGCTCAAGTTTGACTATGATGTGGGGGAGCATCTAAGGATCGCCGATCTACACCATGGCCGGCTAGGTCACCCGGTGATGGCCTTAACACCTGTGTGTGTTAAAAGCCTTGTCTTACGAAGACTAGTATACGATACTATGGTGATTGGCTTTAGCGCAAGTGGGAGATTGTTAGAAGTATGCCCTAAAACCAATCCTAAAGGGTATATTAATTTCATATTATAATATATATATGGAAGGTATAACTTATCTAATATGTTCTAACATATATGATAAGGTCCATGAATAAATGATAAGAGAGATATGCATCTCAAGGTGTTGAGATAGAGAGACTGATATTTCTCATATACATCTATTCTAAAAGAGTTCCTACTCAAAGGTTTATTAAAGTGGATATTTAATTAACCGTTTGAAGAGTAGCACAGATTTAAACCATCTCATATGGAGGATAGGTAGTCTTTCCTATCAGTGTAGTGACACTTAGGTTAATCTGTGGGTGCATATTAGAGAATCTGTACACTGAACATGATCTACAAAGAATGTTCCTATGGTAGTTCTGTCAAAGGAATATTCTAGTGTTATGTCCATTTATTTGGTAGTCCTTAGACCTGAGACACCATAGCTGTCTTATGCATAGGTTGTTAGAGTTTGATAGTATCTTGTATAGCCTTATCCATAAGGTTGTAATCGGTGCTTATTGGCTCTAATGAGTTATGCATGAAGATGGATGAGTGTGCAATAAGGAATCATCACTCTCAGTTAATGAGAGAGAATGTCAGGATAAGTTCACAAAGATAATTCTCAAAGGGAACCTCTGGCCAGAGTGAAAGGTAAAAAGTGAAAAGTATTTCACTGCGATTACCTTATTGAGATTATATTTTGTGGGACAGGTATCAAGTTGTTAAGATAGGATTTGACTAAAACCATACCTATTATCTTAACTGTGACATTAGGGGATGAAAGATTAAATAACATGAAGGGTTCACATAGTTCTGCTATTCACCTAAAC
>JAESVK010068869.1:0-10495 GCA_017140935.1 Hamamelis virginiana
TATTTACCTCATGCCAATAGAATAAATTTCACTCCTTATCTTGATTTTAATTCTTCATATTCCGCTCCACTTTATCCAACGCCGGTGAAAAAATGATATATTCTTCAAGTTGATCTAAAACTCTCATCAAAGTATTCATATTTAAACCTTTTGTTTTGAGCCTTTCATTTACAATTGATTTTGGCCACGAAGCTGGAAGTGTGCTAATTATTGCAAGAACTAAGATAGCACGGTGTATACCAAAACCTCTATTCTTAAGCTCTTTGTATATATGTTTCTTTTTAAGAACATAATCTCGCACGACTAAATTTGGATCCATTACATCTTTCTCCAGTTGTATCCACAAAGGTTACAGATCACGTTCCTCTTCTTCTAAGAATTCCATTAGTTTTATGTAAGAGGTTGGTTTGAGTTCTCTAATTATCTTTTCTTTCGCTAAATCCCAACATGATGGTAATGTGTTTAAAATTGCATCCATCAAATAATGTTCATTAATCTTGTACCCATTATCCTGCAAAGTCCAGACATATTGATTAAAAGACCTCGCAAGTGCCTTTCCATCACCAACCCGCCTTATCCAATCAGAAAAATCTTGCAGTTGAACCCGAGTTTGCTCGGATATATCTCTTGCCATAACCTGCATATTAATCCTTAAATGCATAACTCGATAATTACTCCAAACTGGTACTGATTTCTGCAACGAAGCTTGCACTGTTTCTTTCCGTCCACCTATAGAGACAACATACAATATTTGTCTAAAATCACCTCCAGTACAAATAATTTTCTGCTAAAAACTCTATGGCACTTTAGTAGGTCTCTAAACGTGCGATCGGAAACTTCAAATACATATCGACTCATCATTGGTGCTTCATCCTACATAATCAGGGAGGACTCCTGAATCAATTAAGCCAAGCCCGTTCTCTGGCTAAAAGAACAACATGATGTTTCATCAAGGTTTAGAGGAATCTTAAAATGTGAATGTGCAGTTCTATTACCCGGAAGAACTAAAGCTGTAATACTAGATGAAGCAACTGAGATGACAATCTTTCCCTGATCTTAATTTTGTAATTAGTGTCATTTATAGGTATGCTTTTCTAGTTCCACCACTATCATAAATGAAGAATGGCCCCCCATCTTATCTGCTATGTGCATCCATTATGGCATTGAATATCTACAACTGATCACCATTTAAACATGCATGTAGCATTTCAAACAACTGATTTTCCGCAACATTATCATAAGCGAGTTCTTCCCATATCAATTTATTTATAATACGATATGCCATTTGGGTAAATGGTAAGGACATAGACGAAAACTCCCTTAGAGACCTACCATTCCTGTTTATGATTTCCTCAATTTCATGCAATCCTAAAATTTTCAATTCTTCTTCGTCGAAATGCAGACCACTGTAACTCATTTGTCTCCTAACTCTAGATTAGAAATCATCTGTAAGGTCTTTCCAATGATTGTCCCATAATTCAAGCGGGTTCGTGATCTCCGAGTATATCAACATCGAACAAAACATATTTTGAAGCAAAAATCCAAATGTCCAAGTTAAGGTTTCCGCCAGTACTTTACTCCATTCGTTGTCATCATCAAGAAGTCCCAATGCCAAACACGCATCTTTGAAAGTTAGGTGCACAATTCCGTTGACTGTTCTAACATCCTCATAACAAGTTGCACCTCGAACTTTATTAAGCAGCATTTGCAAACAATACCATTCCCCATAGTTTGGATGTGCAAAAGGTATTCTACCAATGCACTTCCGTTGCTTTCGCACGGTCCACACTTTAATCCCCCGATTTCATACCCATGAGGTAGGAAAATCGGGTGTAAATCAAAGTTCTTGCTTCTCGATACTTTCTATTTGCTTCAAGCCACTTCATGAACATTGTATCCTCAACCCCTTGTCGATCAACAGCCGACTCAACGTTATCCGTATCACTGAAGACTACAAATTGTGCACCTGGCAGATGATAATGCAGTCGCTCAACTGATGAATACCGTTGCTGAAGTTCAAACTCAAATATCCTCCTACATGATTCAATTGCAGATACGTATCGACAATCAAGATACTGTTTGACCTCATCAACTAGTACAAAACGTTGCCGCCCATCATTAACTAGTGGCAACAAATTATCCTTTAGAACAATCGTCGCACGATCAAAACCTTTATTGATGTACTTGTACAAATACTTCACAACTTTACCCTATGCAACACGTTCCATATTTATATTCACATCGTACTTAACAATCATATCACGATTGTAAGGAATGACCCATCGATTGTCGACAGTCTTTTCATTTACAATTGATGTGTTCCCATTTCGATGCCTATAGATCACAAAGCCTTTTTCATCTATTGTTATTTCATTATATAACTTTTTTGGATAGTTCTTTAAGCTTTTTCCATTTACCATACATGGAGCATTAGGATTATTGACACCACATGGACCATGTATCATACATCTAGTCACCGTTTCATAAGCCAACGGATCAGTTCTCTCATCAGGAAGATCAGCACATATAACTTCATCGATGTCTTCACATGTAAGCGGCTTATCATTGTTAACCAACGTCAACAGAACGTGGGCATGTGGCAGTCCTCATTTTTGGAATTCGATAACGTGGATGTCTGCATTAGTAATTTATATTTTTACAAAAAACAATCAATGCAGATATCTTGTTATTACAACTAACAAAATAAATATTAAATTTTTTAAAACAAAATTACCTGCAGCGACTTTTCTAAAAAAAATATTTTTTCTTAAAGTCATTCATCAAATTTCGTAACTTGATCCGAAAAACCCTTGCAACTATGTCAGGTCTATCATCGACTCCTTGTCTAGGTAATATAGCAAGCTTAGTTTGAATTTCTTTCTAAGTTGGATTACATGTGAATGTAATAAAGAAATCCAGAGGATCAAGGGATCAACATATTGTCATAGTATTCTGATAACGCTGAATCATGTTACATGGACCCACGGTAAAAGATGACGGTAAAACAAATCACCATCCTACAATTGATGCATCAACATCGCCAGTAGTAATTGCATCTTCCAAACCCCTTTATAAATCCGCTCACAACTTATTTTGGTTGAGCTTCACATAAGTAGGCTTGTATTGCTCTATATCAGCATAATAGTCAACCACGAATTGTTGGAACAAATGCCTTCCCATCAAAATAGTTTTTCCCCCATCTTCACGGAACTGTATTCTAAATGAAATAAACTGCCTCATCGATACCCCTTCTTGAGATTTTCTAGATCAAGGTGCAAATGGTATGCACCTATGCCATCCATCCATCCCAATTGGAAAGAGCAGAGATATTATAGTGGCACGTAAGATAGGTGCATTTCATCAATCATCTTTAGAGTTCCGTCAGTTTTACATACAACAATATCTCGATTTCCTACATTTGCGGCGCCGTCACCTACAATCAACACTGTAATCTCATTGCATATAGGTCTGATGTATTGTCTATTGCCTCTTGATTGTAGGATTCGGACGCCTAAATTTTGAATTTCGCTCCCAGACATTATTTTACGAGCATTTCGGAAAATCTTTACATATGGGTTAATCTCATTCATCATTGATTGCAATCCTTCTTATGTAGAAACATCGATTCCTAAAGCATGCTCCCCCCTTCTTATAGCATCGAGACGATTATGAACTTTATGCTTCGTGTCATATATGTAAAGTTGAGCGAATTGAGGCTTTTTTTCAGGCTCAAGAAGTAGAGAACCTATTTTGTGGGTATTTTCCCCGCTAATTCAAAAAACATACAAGCCTCTTCCATCCGACACTGAATGATCGACTTTTCTACCCATTGACATGAAGGACGACATCAAGTTGTAAGCTCGTATATGCTCTTGAACTTCAAATCAGTCAAGTTTAATTCTAAAACTTAGGGGTGGGTGGCTATAAGGGCAAGATCACTTGCCCACTTTGACAACAAAGACTAAATCTAAGGTTAGTCTTTGTGCCATTATCAACTTTTTCTTTAATCCTCATCAATGCCTTACAGTTGGGACATACAGATGTTCTAGAACTAAAACCCCGACGTTTTGAAATCTGTTGTCGTCTCAAATGCACGACAGATGCAACAACTGAAATTAATAAAAGTAAGAATTTAGTGTCTAATATTTTAATGACCTTAGTTATAAATAATGTTTAGGTCTTGTGGACCAGCCTCGTGACGGGGCTTAGGTGTCCACATCATCACCGGACGATGTGATTAGGGGGGATTTAGAAAACAAACAAAGGAGTCGCCACCTTATTTTTAAGGAATAAGGAAACCATGAAAAATATTTTATTTTTTAAATCAAAACAAAACAAACTCCATTTTCAATGAAAAGACAGTCTACAAACCAGAGTTGGATCCGGGGGCCAGGTTACGACGTGGGAAGGTTCCAAGCTTTCACTTGTAGGCACCCACCTCGCCCTAATTAAAGGACTTCTATTTTATTTGGGCTATTTAAATCCTTAATGCAAACAATCCTAAATAATCCAATCAACCAAAAAAATAGTGATATAAATGCATTATCTATATTAGTTATATTAATAATAATAAAAAAAAATACAAACAAACCCTAAGAACCTAGAATACCCTACGGGCATCCTAGGGTGGACTTGAGCCCTATTAGCGCCTACGTAACTTACTAGTATCACCTAGCAAGTATCAAAGTCCACGTAGTTCGACTACCCTAGGACTCTCCTATTGTAATCGATCACATCATCAAAGGTATTTCAACCTAATTCAAGACTCTAACTTCGAGAGTTTTTATTCTTTCAAAATCATTTACTTGAAATCATTTCAAATTAAAAGACATTCATAAAATCCAAATATTCCAAATAATTCTTATATTTAGAATTCAATTCCAATTAAAAATCTTTTTCAAAGATTTCTAAGAAAACAAATCATATGGGTAGGAATCTCATTCCTAGATAAAAATCTTTAAAACATTTCAAATCTTTTTTGAAAATCATTTAATAATCAAATATCTCATAAAATCATGTTTATTTCATAAACATTGCATCGAAAATCTTTTAGGAAATCTCTCGAAGATCGACTCTTAAATTGATTAAAATATTCAAATCTGAGTATGATTTTTACAACAAAAGACAGTCCTAGGGAAGGTCAAGTGACCTTCCTAAGCCTAGGGTTCCTAACTAGCCCTAAAGTTATTCTAAAGTCCTAAAAATACTAATGCAATACATGCTGAAATTTAAACAAATAAGCATGTAATCAATTCTAATAATGCATGAAAATGCTCCTAAATGCACACTAATTAATCTATGTGAACCTAAGCATATTTCTAAGTTGGATTTGGCCTTAAAATAATTTTTAGAAGTGATTTAAGGGCATAAACAAATCCGGACAGATTTGAATATGAACCTTTAATCGCTCTAAAAATCATAAAAACAAAGACTAAAAATGTGAAAATGTCCTAGCATGCTTTCTACATGAATATACTATGAAACTACTAATAAAATCATGCAAAATATGGCTTAAAAATGATAATTAAACCATTTTAAAGTATATATTCAAATCTGGACAGATTTGAATGTACACTTTTAATGGCCTAAAAATCAATCTTAATCCATGGTTAATAATGAATAAACACCCTAGTATGCAATCTAACATGTTATACTAAAGTACCATGCAAAACGTATAAGAAAACTAACAACAAATATGCTTTAAACAACTATTTTAAACACAAGGGGAGGATCTTACCTTCGCACGCTCCCTCGTATACAATTTATATATTCAATCCATCAAATCGATATCAAGTGTTCAAATAATCATAAAAAAGCATAAAAAATGACTCACGACTCATCACATATTAAGAACAATATATTAACACATTCATATTATCATTAACATCATCGATCAAGCATTATGAGATTCAAATAACAATATGAATATATCAACATTTACTCTAAACATGCTTACACATAAAATAATGAAATACTCACCCTAAACATGATAACTAGCATAAAATAACAATAAAACTAATTCTAACCATGCATCTACACATAAAATCATGACAAAAACTAATCCTAACATGCATACTCACATAAAATCATAACAAAGCTAACCCTAACATGCATACTCACATAAAATCCTAACTAAGCTAACCCTAATCACATTTAATCACATAAAGTAATAACAAAGCTAACCCTAACATGCATACTCACATAAAATCCTAACTAAGCTAACCCTAATCACATTTAATCACATAAAGTAATAATAAAGCTAACCCTAACATGCATTTAATCACAATAAAAGACACCCTAATATGCTTACTAACATGCAATCATAATAAAACTACATTAACCCTAAACATCCATTCTAACACAAAATCTCAATAAGGTTAACTAACCCTAGACATACATACTAACATAAAATCATAACAAAACTAAACCTAATCATGCATGCTTACATAAAATAACACCAAGGCTAACCCTAATCATACATATGACATGAAATAACAATAAAACTAACCCTATCATGTTAAACATTCTCATAGCAAAAAGAAAAAGAAAAAGAAAAGAGAATTCATCTCATATGAAAATCAAGAGGACTTACACCATAGCATCATAAACTTATGTAAGAATTCATGAAAACGAAAACTAAGGTTAAGGATTTACCCTTCTCCCTCCTTCTTGGCTACCTTCCTCCAAGCTCCTAGCCTTGAGTTCTTGCCCCTTCAATGGTGTAAAGATGAAGGTCCAGATCTGTAGCCTCCTTCTCCAAAAACCCTAAAATTCTCTCTCCTCCCCCTCTAACTCCATAATGCATTATATATAGAGCTAGGGTTCAAGACCTTGAATGGTTAGGATTAATCCATCTAAAAAACAATCCTAGGGCTTAGAATGAGTCTCCCTAGGGTTTGAAAGCTGAAACCCTTCGAATTCATGCCAAAAAAATCAAATCAAATCGGCCAAAATAGGTGCAAATTTCCAAAATGGCAAAATTGGCTCGACCATGCTGGTGACCGTCCAAGGGCTGGACGGTTGGCCGTCCTGGCTAGACGGTTGGCCATCCTAGTTAGGACGGTCACCATGCTGACTTCCCATTTTTGTTCCCCAAATTCTAGGGTTTGCATATTTTGGCCATATTTGGGTCAAATTTGATCCAAATTCGATGGTTCAGGGCTCAAAACGACCGTGTTTTGATCCTCCACATTTTTAGAATGTTTTTGGGTTAAAAATACTTGACCACGGTCAAGGGTTTTAGCAAAAAGCTAAGCAATTAACCCGGTTGTGCCAAAATTGGTCATATGACCATTCTTTGTTTTGTAAAATTGATCAATTAGGCTTGCACCACTTCTAAAAACATGGTTTTAACATAAAATTGGTACTTAAAAACATGTTTTGAAAATCTTTCATTTTGGTGAAAATGACCAATTCACGGTCGATTTGAACAAAACCCTAATTCAGCTCATCCTTACCCGTGGGATCGATTTTGGGAGAATCTATCCTAACCATTCAAAGGTTCAATTGGCACTCCAAATACACTCCCCATATCCATATAAACCTCATGAAACAATCCGTTTCGAATTCGGAGGTCATTCGGAAATTATACGAGAAAAATGACGAAAATGCCCTTCAAGTCGCAAAAACCCTAATTACCTATCGAGCTCTCATCAGAATGCTATGAAAATTTACAGGGACGTTCTAAAACACCTCAAAAGTCAAATGCAATACAAATGGGTTGATTTCAATCCAAATGTACACATGAAATAATGAATTGTCCTTTTCCTCAGAAAAGGCAATTTGGGCAATTTGGTCTTTACAAGGCCAATTCATCACCAAATGATCAACTATTCTAGTTAATCATTTGCATGAACATATGGTAGAAAAAAATTGGTAAAAATGGGGTGTCCACAGATCTTTACCATTAGTTGCACCATTATAATGTTCAATTTGAATAGTTTCTCCTCTTTGCAATCGGCTAGAGCGCCTTATCGTGCTTAATAAAGGCATTGTACCTATTTGTACTTGAGCCGGGCAAGGATTGTGGAGATTGTTATTGCTCGAAGATGGATAGGCAATTGGTGGACAATTGTTGCCAGTGTGTCCCTGTACAGATTCGCCACGAAAGCTTCTGGAACACAGTATAGACAGCCTTAAAATCCATACGTTTTTTTGTGCAACACGTTTTCAAAGTAATGAATCTTCACGATATTTGTGATGTGAAAGTTTTAGAATAAATTATATTATATAATTCTAATAGTTCTATTTAAAAACGATAGGGATTGCTGCTTACCTAATGCTGATGGCACAGTATTTATGGTACTATTCGTGGTGGAATTTTCTACAATAGTATTTTGCCGTAATTTTCCACAATAAGCGTTTGTTCCAATAATTCGTGGTTGACTGTTATGCTGTTATAGAACAACACAGGCTTATTTATGTGAGGCTCAACTAAAATAAGTTGTGAACGAATTTATATAGGGGTTTAGAGGATACAGTTACTGCCGGCGATGTTAATGCATCAGCAGTAGGAAACATATTTGTTTTACCGTCATCTTTTACAGGGGGTCCACGTAACATGATTCAGCATTATCAGGATGCTATGGCAATATGTTGATCTCTTGTTCCTCTAGATTTCTTTATTACATTCACATGTAACCCAAGTTGGAAAGAAATTCAAGCGGAGCATGCTACATTACCTAGACAACGAGTCAATGATAGACCTGACATAGTTGCAAGGATTTTTCGAATCAAGTTACGAAATTTGATGAATGACTTTAAGAAAAAAATATTTTTTTTGGAAAAGTCGTTACAGGTAATTTTGTTTTAAAAAATTTAAGATCTAATCTATATTTATTTTGTTAGTCGCAATAACAAGATATATGCATTGATTGTTTTCTATAAAAATATAAATTATTAATGCAGACATCTACGTTATCGAATTCCAATAAACGAGGACTACCACATGCCCACATTATGTTGACGTTGATTATCGATGATAAGTTGCTTACATGTGAAGACATCGATGAAGTTATCTCTGCTGAGCTTCCTGATAAGAGAATTGATCCGTTGGCTTATGAAACTGTGACTATACATTGTCTATGTGGTGTCGATAATCCTAATGCTCCATGTATAGTAAATGGAAAATGCTCAAAGAACTATCTAAAAAAGTTCTGTAATGAAACAACAATAGATGAAAATGGCTTTGTGATCTATAGGCGTCGAAATGGGAACACATCAATCGTAAATGGAAGGACTATCGACAATTGATGAGTCATTCCTTACAATCATGATCTGATTGTTAAGTACAAGGCACATATAAATATAGAACGTGTTGCACAGGATAAAGTTGTGAAGTATCTGTACAAGTACATCAATAAAGGTCTTGATCATACTACGATTATTATAAAGGATAATTTGTTGCCACCAGTTGATGATGGGCAACATTGTGTACTAGTTGATGAGGTCAAACAGTATCTTGATTGTTGATATGTATCTGCAATTGAATCATATTGGATGATATTTGAGTTTGAACTTCAGCAACGGTATCCATCAGTTGAGCAGCTGCAGTATCATCTACCAGTTTGTAGTCTTCAGTGACACGAATAACGTTGAGTCAGTTGTTGATCGATAAGGGGTTGAGGATACAATGTTCACGAAGTAGTTTGAAGCAAATAGAAAGTATCCAGAAGCAAGAATTTTAATCTACGCCGATTTTCCTACCTCATGGGTATGAAATCGAGGATTAAAGAGTAGACCGTAAAAAAGCAACAGAAGTGCATTGGTAGGTTACCTTTTGCACATCCAACTTTGGGGAACGATATTATTTGCGAATGCTGCTTAATAAAGTTCAAAGTGCAACTTGATATGAGGATGTTAGAACAATCAACGGAATTGTGCACCTAACTTTTAAAGATGCGTGTTTGGCATTAGGACTCCTTGATGATGACAACGAATGGAGTAAAGCACTGGAGGAAGCATCAACTTGGGCATCTGGATTTTTTCTTCGAAATATGTTTTGGTCTATGTTGATATTCTTGAATATCACGAACCCCTCTTGAATTATGGGACAATCATTGGAAAAACCTTACAGATGATTTCTAATATAAAGTTAGGAGACAAGTGGATGACAGTGGTCTGCATCTAGATGAAGAAGAATTGAAAAATTTAGGATTACATGAGATTGAGAAAATCCTAAATAGGAATGGTAGGTCTCTAAGGGAGTTTCCGTCTATGCCCTTACCATCTACCCAAAATGGCTTATCGTACTATAAATAGATTGATAAGGGAAGAACTCGCTTATGATAGTGTTACGGAAAGTCAGTTATTTGAAACGCTACATGTGGGTTTAAATGGTGATCAATTGCAGATATTTAATGCCATAATAGATGCACATAGCAGACAAGATGGGGGCCATTCTTCATTTATGATAGCGGTGGAACTGGAAAAACATACATGTGGATGACTGTTAGGTTGAGTGTTTGTGTGTTGGCTAGTTTCGTTTCAAAACTTG
>JAESVK010068871.1:0-13477 GCA_017140935.1 Hamamelis virginiana
ATGTTTGAAAAGATCTTCTGTACTCCGCCCTTCTTCTTTGAAACCTCCTCTTTTGCGTCCTGGTAAGAGGACATGGGAACTTAGGGTGTTCCAACCTGGTCCATACTCCTTCCCTGGTTAAAGGAGGCCTGATCATTCTTGATTTTTGGTTAGTAACAACCCCCTGAGGCCTCTGTACTGGAACTTTTGGTACCCATCTTTTCTGGACACGAGGAAAGCCGTGGTGTCCTTGAGATCTCTGAAAATGATAAGGCCTCATGAAAGGCCTTGGACGGGTTTCCAGATTCAAAGAATTATGGCAGTTGCAACAAATCTGAGGTCTGGTAGGTTTTGGAATGAAGGGAACTCTCGGAGATTGAAAGTTCCAAGGTCTCTCGTTCCTGAACCAACGTTGCTGGAAATGTGGGAAATTTCTTGGATAATGATTTTGCATTTGGTTCCTCGATAAAGATCTTAAATCAGTTGAAGCTACGGCAATCTCAGCTATTGGGAATGGATCAGTGTCTACCGCCATGGCTTCTTTGTCCTTCTCAGGGAATCTTAAAAGGCCTTTGTCAATGCAATCCTGTATTACATGTCGGAAAACAACACAATTGTTAGTATCATGAGACCTTGTCGCATGCCATTTACAGAAATCCTCGGTTTCACGACCAGGAAGTTTATGGCCATCTAAAAGCCTGATAAATTTTTCGGTCAATAAGTGATCAAATATCTCAGATGCTTTTGATAAATCGAATGAAAATTTTCGTTTAACATCCATGAGATTTTTCCTAACTTTTGGGTCATGAGGGGCCTCCATATCTTTTTTCTTTAAGGCCTGACAAACAAAAGGTTTCCTAGCAATAACCTCAGCCAAATCTACTTCAAAATTCGGGTCATGATAATATGTCCCAAACGAAGAGGCTTTTCTCTGATCTTCTTCCCTCAAAAGCCTCTCATATCTAGACGCTCTAGCAGATAATTCAAAAAGGTCTTCGAAGTCCATACCTTCGAATTTCTTTCGTAATTCTAGTGCAAGGCCATTTTGAGCGAGTTTGACAAACTCTTGCTCGGGTAAGTAGACAGTGCATCTATTTCTGGCCTTTTTAAACCTTGATATGTATTGTTCTGCACTCTCACCTGATAGCTGCCTAAACTTAGACAAATCGGCCATTGTTATTTCAGGTTCAGACTTATAGAATTGCATATGAAAGCGCTCTTCCATTTGCCTCCAATTTAGAATTGAATTTGGAGGAAGACTTATATACCAAGTGAAAGCTGTTCCAGTCAAAGAATTGCCAAAAAGTCTCAATTTTAAGTTGTCATTGGCCGAAACCTCACCACACTGTATGGTAAAACGGCCAATGTGCTCAATAGTGGACTGACCACCTTCTCCTGAAAACAAAGTGAATTCAGGTACCTTATAACCTCTAGGAAAGTCATTGCACTGGTCTATCCATTCAGGATATGGTTTTCTGTACAAAGGCCTTACAATTCTTCTCTGATTACCTGCAGCAAGGCATTCTTGGACTATGTTAACAATGTCATTACGGTCAGGCGTATTACCTCTATTAATATTTTCTAAAGGTCTTTCAGAGGTAAATGTCGGATTTTGAAAAATCTCTTAAGGCCTCCCACCAGCAATGTTATTAAACGTACGTCCATTTTGCCCCCCGGGTATTTGGTTCGTAAAGTCATTCATGTTAGTGGGTCTAGGTCTAAAGTCATCATCAGTCAAAGTATTTAGACCTTGATTTCCTCTTGTGTTTTGCCCCCCGGGCGTATTAATAAACAAAGGTTGTTTACCAATATTTTTTGACCCACAATCAGGCCCTAGATGAGGCCTTCTGGTTGCAGTGTGTGATCCTTCAAAGTTTGAACGATCAAGTTGGCCATTTCTCAAAGGAGGTGGAACATATGGCCTTTCATCCTCTATAGGACTGACTATTGGTGGGATAGGAGTAGATGAAGCGAGTTTAAGACCTTGGTTGCTAGACTCACCTTTCTCTGTTACATTTATTCCTGATTCTGAGGCTTTTTCTGTTGAAACATGAATTTTAAAAGCCTCTTGATCATTTGAACCACATGGTCGATTATTATCCCCCACTGTTTTCTTCATAAAACTTGTCATAATCTCAAAGAATTCTTTTTGTTGTTTAGATAGACTTTCACTCAACTTTTCAAACTGTAGTGACAAGACTTCGGTCATACGGTTAGGTATGTCCAGAATGGCCTTATACATATCATTTTGACTAATTTCTAACATAGAGTTTTCCTCCTCTTGAGAACCATCCGAAGATGTCCCATGACTTTCATTCGGATTAGTCATTGATCTTGTAACAGGTCTATTAGTCATTCAACACAAAGTGGTCCCACCGGGCGTGCCAAAAAGGTGTTCCCCGGTGTAAATGCTGCGGTCTTGAGACCTCTGGTGTAAGGTCTTGATGCGCGGGCGTGCCAGGGCTCGGAAAGCCCAAAGACCGTGTAAACACGACTTCTAGCACCTTCTAGGCCGAGAATCCAAGAAAGGTCTTAGATGCCTAGTCGGTCACTTTAAAATTAAAATGGGAATCAGGCGATTGACGAAAATCAGAGGTTAATCCTCTTGGGTTCTAGTATTAACGAATCTAAAAGACTGAGAAATAATGACTGAATGAAAGAAAACAAATTATAAATAAAAAGATGTATTGACTGAAGTTAAACTAAATGGAATTGAAATGACAAGAGAAATATTACATTGATGAACTAGACGGGAAATGAATTTCATTGCTAATTGAAATAAAGCTTAAACTTATGAAATTAGAAGTCAAAGGATGCAATTACAAACTAACCGAACAAACTAATGGACTGCTACTGGAAAATGACGAACTGCTGCTGCTGTAAATGATGAACTGCAATGAAGATGATTGATGAACTATTGTAAACGAAAACTACTACTGCTTTGAATGATGAACGCTGCTACTGGAGAACTAATGAAAGAAGTTTGCCATGGGCTGTTGGATTGACGTTGTGTGTCTTTGCTTGCTGCTGCTGCATCTCATTTATAACAGTTGGGCTGTTAACTGCCGTAGCCCATTCCTCCACTTCCTTGTTTGATGGCCCATGATCCATTATATCCATTTCCAAAAACTGCTCATGTCCACTTCCAGAAACTGACTAACAGTTTTATGCTTCTCATCAAGCTGCCACGTGGATAAATCTCCCCATATTCTAATAGCTTACATGGCATTATTCTATCCAATTTCGGTATGCCTACGTGGCACTTCTATAATGCCTACTTGGCACTTTTTACAGTAAACACTTTGCCCCCCTATTTGGAGTTTGATTAAAAAATCAAATTTCAAATATGTTTAGATAAGCTTTAAAGCCTTCCTAAATTATCTTACGAAATCCCATAATATCTGCCGTTTGTTATTATCACTTTTATGGGAAATCAAATCTTCATTAGTACCGGGGTTACCTTGATTTGACTTAAGCTGGCTGCTGTCCTCTCAACTTTTCATTTTCCCTTTCTCCCTTCGTCTTCTTCCTGTTCACCGTACCTTCAAACCATGTCTACCCATACCTCCAATCCGCCATCACCAGACTCTGAGAAGTTTTCCGATGATCTTAGAGAGCAACTTGATCCGGTGATCAACAGTCAGGTAATCTCTTCCAACATTATTGGTCCTTTCTTTAAGTGCCCTTCTATCCCTGAGCTTTTGCATTCTTATTACCCTCTATTTGTAAATGAAAGTTTGCTCTTAGAATCCAAAGGTCTATACTGGTCTGAATGGGGAAAAACCCAAAGAACTTGGCCAAAACCTAGTTCTGATTGGAAAACTTGGGTCGATAAACTTGAACCCCAGTTTGGACCTCTTTGGAAAGACCTAGGAATTTATCACCACATCATGTTGAGTACAAACACTATTCCAATGGATAAAAACCTTTTGGCTGCTGTATCTTGTTTTTGGAGTCGGTCTCTTAATGCCTTCGTTTTCCCTTGTGGCCCCATGTCTCCCACTATACTGGATGTATGTGCGTTGACGGGCCTTCCACCAATCGGAGATCTCCCTTCTGCCATTTATGATCCTGAGTCAAACTTGGATTTTTCTTTCTCTAATGCTACTTCTTCCTGGACTGTGTATCAAAAGTCTGAGTATCAACCCAACACTTTTTCTCCCAACATATCTCAGCAAGAACATTGTGCTTTTCTGTTGATGTGGTTGTGTCGATTTGTCCTATGTGTTTCTGCTGGACAAATGACGCAAGAGTATCATCGGATTGCCATAGCCTTAGCATCAGGCCGAAAGCTAGCCTTAGCTCCTTTTGTCTTGTCTCACTTGTATAGAGGTCTTGCAGAAATTTGTAAAAGGTCTTTATGCATAACTGGAGGTCCTCTTTGGTTGTTGCAATTGTGGTTCTTTAAATATTTCCCAGACCTTTTTCAATGTACAGTCATTTCAGAGGCCTACCCAACTTATGGTTTTAAGTGGGTAAGGCCTTATTTTGAGCCAAAATCCTTTTCTGAGTATATTACCTTTTTCTAGAAGATTTCCTTTGACCGCTCTGATTCTTTATTCTTTCCTTTTGGCTGTCGCCAATATGGTCCTCCATGGTTTACCCTTCAGCCCCCTTTTGTAGGTCTTCATCTCATTGAACAGAAATTGATATGGGCTTCCTACCTTGTTGGTAGAGAGCTCCATTATGGGGGCAATTTTGATCCTAGAAATAAGAAGATAGGAATAGAGTATTACTCTCCTAATCTTTTCAGTAGACAGTTTGGGTTTACTCAAGGTCTTCCTGCTCCACCATTCTTGTATTCTGTGAACTGTCCTCCTCACTCATGGAGAATTTATGATCAAGGTGATAAGTTGAGAGAGATGAACTCCACTTTCCTGGACAATTTAAAAGATTTTCTTCTTCCCCATCTCCCAAATAAGCCCTCAACCACTTTGTCTTTTAAACTTTGGTGGCTCGATTGCTTCAAAAGGGTGTCTAACCATGGTCTTCACATTTTACTTGACCGGTTGTCTAAGGCCTTAGAGCCAATCTCTGGCAGTGACAAGCACACAAAGCCTCCTAAAAGAACAGGAAAAACAGGTAATCATCTCCACTTGTTTCTTAATTTCCCAAAAAAGAATACCTCTTCTTATACTCTTCTTGTTTCAGGTGTAGCAGCCTCTGTTGGTTTGCCTTCTGCCACCATTCCCAATACTGATCCTCCAAAAGAACTTCCAAAGAGGAAAAAGTCAACCCCTAAACCTGGGCATGGTCCCCGTAGGTCATCCAATAGATTAAAGTCTTCATCAAGATCTTCTCCTAGCTCAGGTAGCACTGTCCCCTTTGATATTTCTGATGATGAAGGTTCTAAAGGTGGTGGTATTGAAGTGAAAGTAGAGAGTCCACCTACCAAAAGATCCAAAACCTCTGGTAGTCCTTTTCCTTCTCCCACTGTTAGCCCTTTACCAATGGAAAAAGATTCCACAGCCACATCTACCATGTTCAATCCCCCAAGTATCCAATCTTCTGATATCCCAGATGATCTCGAGGCTTGGACAGCCTCTCTTGACTCAATTTCAATGCAGACTGATAATCCCTTCGTTCCTTCTTCAGTTGAGGTACCCCTTGAGATGCCTCATGAGGCTAAAATTCTGACTGTGAAGGCCCAGTTTCTTGAGATCTATCGAGCTCCTCTTTCTAGTATCTCTTTTGAAATGGCTCGAGATCTTCAAGAGCATTTCGTTTTTCTGAAAGGAATCCCCAGCTTGGCCTCCACTATAAGTTCATTGGAAAGTCACGTCACCCTACTCCCAGATCTTGTAAGAGAATTTCAAGACAGCTACGCAGAGAGACGTGCTTGTGAGGCGCTACTCAAACGTAGGCAAGACCTTAAGGTCTCCATTGATGATCTAGTACCCTCTATCATTAAGTCTCGGACTACTCGTGACTCTGAACAAGGGAAGCTGTCTAATCTTGTTGCTGAGACTGATGATCTTCGCAAACAGATTACTGACCTTCAAGCTGCTCTGGTTGTTAAAGAAGGTGAAGTTTCAGCTCAAAAGATTGTTGTTCAGAAAACTCAACAAATGGTAGCTGATGGCTGGAAGAATGTGGAGAAGATGGGTCTTGAATATAAAGCCTCTGCATCCAACGTGCTCACTTGGGAATCAAAGGCCAGAGATGCAAAATACAAGGAGTCTGAGGTGATGACCATATGGAGCAGGATTCCAAACGTCAACTTCTAAGTTAGGCCGTTTTAAAACAATTATTTTGAGTTTCTTGGATAATTTCATTTCTCCTTTCCTTTCTTTATGCATTTTAAACAATTGACTAGCACTGTTTATTTTGGAAAGGTCCTAAACGGCCTTAAATTGCTATATGACTAAGGTTTTTGATTCTGAACGGTCTCCCATAAGGTAGGATAATACCTTTTAAGAAACCGTCCATTGATGGACTTTATAACATTTCCAGTAGATAATTCTTGGATAGAATATACCCCACCAGGAATTACTTTTAGTATTTTAAACGGTCCTTCCCAATTTGGGGACCACTTTCCGAACCTAGGATCTTTAGTCCCCAAAGGTAAGACAACTTTCCATACTATATCATCAACTGAGAAGGCCTTATATTTTACCTTTTTATTATAGGCCTTTGCTATTTTCTTTTTCTGGACCTCTATAGAATTTAAGGCCCTAAGTCTTTCTTCTGTCAAATTTTCTAACTCTAACAACATAGCCTCATTATACTCTGCTGGTAGTAAATCATTTTGAAAGGCTATTC
The DNA here is from genome assembly GCA_017140935.1 of Hamamelis virginiana. Classification (NCBI taxonomy): domain Eukaryota; kingdom Viridiplantae; phylum Streptophyta; class Magnoliopsida; order Saxifragales; family Hamamelidaceae; genus Hamamelis; species Hamamelis virginiana. The sequence continues at coordinate 6,742 of JAESVK010068871.1, forward strand.
TCATTGAAGGTATTGTGACCTCCATTGGCAAAACGGCATCATGACCAAAGGTCAATGCATAAGGAGTAGTTTTTATGCTTTCCTTATACGATGTCCTATTAGCCCATAAGACTTCAGATAATTGTGTATGCCATTGCCTTGGATTATCATCTAACATCTTACTCAAAATCTGTTTGATAGTTTTATTTACGGCCTCAACTTGTCCATTGGCCTGTGCGTAATATGGGGTAGAATTAGTAAGTTTAATTCCATACTCTCTAGCAAAGGCTTTCATCTGGTCTCCCATAAAGGCCTTAGCTTGATCAGTATTAATGGTCTCAGGTAGTCCAAACCTATGAATAATATGTTCTTTGATAAATCCTATCACAGCATTTTGGTCCACTATTTTCATTGGTTTTGCCTCAGTCCATTTAGAAAAATAATCCGTGGCCACTATAATAAAGCAGTGTAAATTAGAGGAAGGAGGATATATTTTACCAATAACATCGATGGCCCAACCTCTAAAAGGCCATGGTTTTATAATATAATTTAAATCTGTGGAAGGTATATGTTGGATTTGGCCATGCTTTTGACAAGACTCACAACCTTTAGCAAATTTAATACAATCTCCTAAAACTGTAGGCCAGTAATATCCATACCTCCAAACGAGCCACCTCATTTTGATGCCAGCCTGGTGAGCTCCACAAATACCTTCATGAATTTCCCCCATCAACAGTAAGGCCTCAGAATCATTAACACATTTCAACAAAAGGCTTTCTTCTGTTTTTCTGAAAAGTTCTCCTGCATATATCACAAAATGAGTAGCAAGCATTTTAATCTTTCTATTACAAGGCATACCTGGGTTAGTTAGCCTCCTTATTATTGGTTCCCTCCAATCTTGTTGGCTTTCTTCAATATCATGTATTTCAAAATTTACTTCCCTGGTTTTGATAGAAGGTAATACTTTCTTTTCTACCACCACGTCCCTTTTTGTTTGTCCTCCAGTGAGTTTAAGACCTGAAGCTAGCTGTGCTAACTCATTCGCATCTTCATTTTCTTCTCTTGGTTTATGTATCAAAACCACATCATCAAATGAATCAAGTAATTGGGAAGCAATAGAAAGTAATGGTAACAAAGCCCAACTATTACATTTGAATTTGCCTGCTAATTGATTCAAAATCAATTGTGAATCCCCAATAACTTCTACTGTTTTCACACCCATCTCATGCAATATTTCAAGGCCTATAATTAAGGCCTCATATTCGGCTTGATTATTACTACATTCGAAATCGAATTGATAGGCATGTTCATATTTAACACTATTTGGAGATGTAATAACTATGCCAGCCCCGGACTTTCTTTCAGTCCTTGATCCATCAAATTCTAGTTTCCATGCCACGTGTTCTATCATCCCCAAATCTACCTCCACTTCTTTTATGACATCATTTGGATGGTCTGCTAAAAAGTCAGCAAGGACTTGGCCTTTCACTGCTTTCTGTGGCATATATTTTATTGCATAACCTGATATAGCAAATGCCCATCTTCCAATCCTACTTCTAGAAATAGGTCTTGATAGCATATACTTTACTAAATCAGTTTTGGATATAACATACACAGTATTTGACATAAAGTAATGTTTAAGTTTATCCGCAGTATAAAACAAAGAAAGACAAGCCTTTTCTATTGGAGAATATCTTTGTTCAGTACATGTAAAGGTCTTACTTAAATAATAAACGGCCTGTTCATGGCCTTGTTCATTTACTTGTGCTAACATTGCACCCAAAGACCTCTCTGCAGTTGACAAATAAAGCCTCAAACTCTTATGTGGTACAGGAGGGATTAAAACTGGAGGCTTCGTAAGATATTCCTTAATCTGGTCGAAGGCCTTCTGATGCTCGGCCTCCCATTTAAACTCCTCGCAGGCCTTGAGCTTTAACAAAGGTGAGAAAATAGAAGTTCTTCCTGAAAGATTAGATATAAACCGACGCAGAAAATTAATTTGACCCATAAACTTCTGTAACTCATTCTTATTCATAGGTGGTTTAACTTCCCTTATGGCTTTTGACTTATTTTTATCCACCTCTATGCCTCTTTGGTGAACTAAAAACCCAAGAAAGTTTCCAGCCCTAACTCCAAAGGCACATTTTACTGGGTTCATCTTTAGTTTATATTTTCTCATTCTTTCGAAGGCCATTTTGAGATCTTTCAAATGATCAAGGTCTTCTTTCGATTTAACTACTATATCATCAATATAGACCTCGACGGATTTTCCTATTAAATCATGGAAAATAACATTCATTGCCTGCTGATACGTAGCTCCAGCATTAATAAGGCCAAATGGCATTTTTACCCATGCATACATTCCTATGGCTCCTGGACATCTAAAGGCTGTTTTATGAACGTCCTCTTCACTTATGAAGATCTGATTGTAACCAGAGTGGCCGTCCATAAAAGACAAGATCTTATGGCCGGCTGCTCTGTCAACTAATAAATCAGCTACAGGCATAGGGTATTCATCTTTAGGGGTTGCAAGATTCAAGTTTCTAAAATCTATACATACCCTAAGTTTGCCATTTTTCTTAACTACTGGAACAATATTTGAAACCCACTCAGCGTACCTTATTGGTTTGATGAAACCAGCTTTCAGCAGCCTCTCTATTTCCTCTTTTATCTTCAAGGTTACTTCCAAGGTCATCCTTCTTGGTGGTTGTTTGAAAGGCTTGAATCCAGGCTTTGTTGGCAAACGATGCTCCACCAATTTTCTGTCCAGGCCTGGCATTTCGTGATAATCCCAAGCGAAACAATCTTGGAATTCTTTAAGAAGTTTGATGATCTCTTCCTTAGTGTCTTTCTCCAAAAGGCCGCTCACAAAGGTTGGCCTTCTATTTTGGTCATCCCCCAAATTAATTTCTTCTAGTGGATCTTGGACCTCTGCTCTGAGGTCATGTTGTTGTGCAGGTTCCACTTCAAGATCTTTTAAACCGAAACTGTCTTCTTTCATGACTTCAGCATCTTCTTCTAGTATACATTCAGCCTCTGATATTTCGCAAAGGCTTTCCTCTTTGTTATATACCAACAGTTTATTGAAAATGTCTCGAATTAAACCTTTTCGTTGATCTTCAAATGGTCTGCAATTCATGGGATCTCTTCTATATTGCAGCTTGACAACGGCTGGTCAAGTAAAATTGCCCCAGGCCTTGTTGTCTCTTGTATCACTCTTTCTACTGCCCTTTTTGAGTAAAGGTCAATTGCTGTGGTCATTTCTTTGGGTTTCCCTTCTTTGTCAGTACCTATAAATTTGATTGGACCCACGTCTCCCCCATATAGATGAGCTTTTGCCACATTGGATCCTGCAATAAAAGGTCTCTGGTCTGCCCATACAACTTCTACTTTGCTGCCGTTCCATAAGATCAAGAACTGATGCAGAGATGAGGGAACGCACCAATTGGAATGAATCCAATCCCTGCCAAGAAGTGCATTATACTATGCAGTCGAATCTACCACAAAAAAGGCAGATAAACATTCCCTGTTTCCAACCGCTAAAACCACTGGGAGAACTCCCTTGGTCTTTGTAACTCCATCAGAAAAATTTGCAACTGTCACATATGTAGGTATAAGATCTGATTCTGTCTTACCAAGCTTTTTCAAACTTGTACTTGGAATAATGTTAACAGCCGCTCCGTTATCAACTAAAACCCTCTGCATAGGTCTCCCATCCATATGAACATTGATGAAAAGAGGCCTTAGGTGTTGAGTCATTTTCTCTGATGGTTTTTCGAACACTATATTCTCTGACCTTTCTATTTCTCCATCTTCATTGACCATTTCCACTTCTTCAATGACCACCGATGTACCCTTTGGCCTATGTTCTTCTTTCTCAATTTCGATGGGTTCCTCATCTTCTCTTGCTTGAAAGATTAATGGCAAAATAAATGCCATGTTGCAACCTAATACTGGTGGAAGACTTCTAAATTATAGCGAGAAATTGTCTTCATCACTGTCTAGCTTTAAACTTGTGTCGTCTTCATCATTTTCCACCATAAGGCCTTCCTGAGTCTCTAGTTGTCTGATTGTCTCGCCCGATTGTGAGGAAAGACCTTGATCTTTATTAGTTGTTAAACCAAAAGATCTGTCTTCTATCTCTTCAAGTGTCGAAATGATCCCTTTTGTAACGGTCTTTATCTCCACATTGTCGTCCTTTGAGACCTCTCGAACTTTCCTGTGGTCTCCATTAACAGTTACAGTTAGATTTTTACGTACCTCACTTGTGCCAGAATTTGAAGATGTTTGAAAAGATCTTCTGTACTCCGCCCTTCTTCTTTGAAACCTCCTCTTTTGCGTCCTGGTAAGAGGACATGGGAACTTAGGGTGTTCCAACCTGGTCCATACTCCTTCCCTGGTTAAAGGAGGCCTGATCATTCTTGATTTTTGGTTAGTAACAACCCCCTGAGGCCTCTGTACTGGAACTTTTGGTACCCATCTTTTCTGGACACGAGGAAAGCCGTGGTGTCCTTGAGATCTCTGAAAATGATAAGGCCTCATGAAAGGCCTTGGACGGGTTTCCAGATTCAAAGAATTATGGCAGTTGCAACAAATCTGAGGTCTGGTAGGTTTTGGAATGAAGGGAACTCTCGGAGATTGAAAGTTCCAAGGTCTCTCGTTCCTGAACCAACGTTGCTGGAAATGTGGGAAATTTCTTGGATAATGATTTTGCATTTGGTTCCTCGATAAAGATCTTAAATCAGTTGAAGCTACGGCAATCTCAGCTATTGGGAATGGATCAGTGTCTACCGCCATGGCTTCTTTGTCCTTCTCAGGGAATCTTAAAAGGCCTTTGTCAATGCAATCCTGTATTACATGTCGGAAAACAACACAATTGTTAGTATCATGAGACCTTGTCGCATGCCATTTACAGAAATCCTCGGTTTCACGACCAGGAAGTTTATGGCCATCTAAAAGCCTGATAAATTTTTCGGTCAATAAGTGATCAAATATCTCAGATGCTTTTGATAAATCGAATGAAAATTTTCGTTTAACATCCATGAGATTTTTCCTAACTTTTGGGTCATGAGGGGCCTCCATATCTTTTTTCTTTAAGGCCTGACAAACAAAAGGTTTCCTAGCAATAACCTCAGCCAAATCTACTTCAAAATTCGGGTCATGATAATATGTCCCAAACGAAGAGGCTTTTCTCTGATCTTCTTCCCTCAAAAGCCTCTCATATCTAGACGCTCTAGCAGATAATTCAAAAAGGTCTTCGAAGTCCATACCTTCGAATTTCTTTCGTAATTCTAGTGCAAGGCCATTTTGAGCGAGTTTGACAAACTCTTGCTCGGGTAAGTAGACAGTGCATCTATTTCTGGCCTTTTTAAACCTTGATATGTATTGTTCTGCACTCTCACCTGATAGCTGCCTAAACTTAGACAAATCGGCCATTGTTATTTCAGGTTCAGACTTATAGAATTGCATATGAAAGCGCTCTTCCATTTGCCTCCAATTTAGAATTGAATTTGGAGGAAGACTTATATACCAAGTGAAAGCTGTTCCAGTCAAAGAATTGCCAAAAAGTCTCAATTTTAAGTTGTCATTGGCCGAAACCTCACCACACTGTATGGTAAAACGGCCAATGTGCTCAATAGTGGACTGACCACCTTCTCCTGAAAACAAAGTGAATTCAGGTACCTTATAACCTCTAGGAAAGTCATTGCACTGGTCTATCCATTCAGGATATGGTTTTCTGTACAAAGGCCTTACAATTCTTCTCTGATTACCTGCAGCAAGGCATTCTTGGACTATGTTAACAATGTCATTACGGTCAGGCGTATTACCTCTATTAATATTTTCTAAAGGTCTTTCAGAGGTAAATGTCGGATTTTGAAAAATCTCTTAAGGCCTCCCACCAGCAATGTTATTAAACGTACGTCCATTTTGCCCCCCGGGTATTTGGTTCGTAAAGTCATTCATGTTAGTGGGTCTAGGTCTAAAGTCATCATCAGTCAAAGTATTTAGACCTTGATTTCCTCTTGTGTTTTGCCCCCCGGGCGTATTAATAAACAAAGGTTGTTTACCAATATTTTTTGACCCACAATCAGGCCCTAGATGAGGCCTTCTGGTTGCAGTGTGTGATCCTTCAAAGTTTGAACGATCAAGTTGGCCATTTCTCAAAGGAGGTGGAACATATGGCCTTTCATCCTCTATAGGACTGACTATTGGTGGGATAGGAGTAGATGAAGCGAGTTTAAGACCTTGGTTGCTAGACTCACCTTTCTCTGTTACATTTATTCCTGATTCTGAGGCTTTTTCTGTTGAAACATGAATTTTAAAAGCCTCTTGATCATTTGAACCACATGGTCGATTATTATCCCCCACTGTTTTCTTCATAAAACTTGTCATAATCTCAAAGAATTCTTTTTGTTGTTTAGATAGACTTTCACTCAACTTTTCAAACTGTAGTGACAAGACTTCGGTCATACGGTTAGGTATGTCCAGAATGGCCTTATACATATCATTTTGACTAATTTCTAACATAGAGTTTTCCTCCTCTTGAGAACCATCCGAAGATGTCCCATGACTTTCATTCGGATTAGTCATTGATCTTGTAACAGGTCTATTAGTCATTCAACACAAAGTGGTCCCACCGGGCGTGCCAAAAAGGTGTTCCCCGGTGTAAATGCTGCGGTCTTGAGACCTCTGGTGTAAGGTCTTGATGCGCGGGCGTGCCAGGGCTCGGAAAGCCCAAAGACCGTGTAAACACGAC
>JAESVK010068872.1:0-22650 GCA_017140935.1 Hamamelis virginiana
TGTCACTAACATGTTTCTTTCCTTTCCTCTTCTTCACAGGCTGTGAAGTGTTTGGCTTTCTCTTTTTTACGGCTTGCTCCGCAGAAGAGCCTGAAGCCTTCCCACCCTTCGGTGTCTTGGTTCTAGCCATAAATGATATGACTAAACCGATCATTGAGAGTAGCACTAGCATGGCTACAAAACAGTCCCAAACACCCATCTCAGCAAGCACAACACATCCCCTTCCCACATCGCACAACAACTTCCTACCAACAATCTCCATGATCTTCAACCCAAAATTTCACAAATAACCCGCACAAAACACCAAACAACAGCCCCAAACACAATCGATAAGGTAAAGAGACAAAACTCCCAACCCAATGTAAATACTCTCAAAAAAAATGATATTCTTACCCCAAAAGCGAAGGAAGTGCCTCGAAATGCCAATGGACGGTAGAACAGCCACTAGAACATGAGAACCTCTTCAATCGATGGTAGGAATGGAGAAATGGGTGGAATTTCAAGTCTAGGGTTAGGGTTTAGCGATATGAGATGATTTTGGGGTAAAAAAGTGATTGATGGAGTGTAAATCTAGGGTTTAATGGTGGATTGGGTGAGAAGTGAGTGATCTTCCACAAAAGAGATGGTGAAAGCTTGAATGAGGGTAGAAATTGAGAGAGAAGGTGAGAAATAGGTGAAATATGAGTTGGAATGGGGTAAAAATCGGGCTAGGGGTTTAAAAGCTCGTATTTGGGCATTTCAGGCAAGGGGGTACCGGTACCTACTTAAAGGGGTACCGGTACCTTTTGGTATTGGAAGAGGGGTACCGGTACCCCCCAAATGGGTACCGGTACCTTTTGTAAAAATTTCAATTTTTTTGCCTATTTTTCCATTTCTGACCCCAAAGACCCCACAGTGTGACCTTCAACTGAATTTCCAACACCACTACCTTTCAACAATGAGTAATACACAACCACGACCTGCTGAAGAGCTTCCGGCTTACAAAATTCACCCTAGGGTTCCTAAACTTGAACAAATTGGCACTCTTGGCTCAAAATAGGGTTCGAGTGGAAACTTTCAAAGAAATGAGGTTCAAAAGAGCAAGAGATGGCCTAAAATCATTTCTCAGAGTTGTACAATTGTTCCAAAATGAATAAAATGCATGAGAATGAAATGTTCATGCGCAAGTGTGAATCTTGAAGTTCAAACCAAACGAAAATGTGCTTTGAGACAAAAGACATGACTAGCAAATCTTAACAAACTATTTGCACTCAAAATGATCATCAAAAGAAACAAGTCATGATGTGGAAACATGGGTAAGTGAATGGGCCAACAATTGATGAAGCAAACTGCTTATAAGTTTAGTTTAACCCCAATGGCGTGCATGTGCAATAGGAAAGTTCAAATGCATTACACAAGATCAAAAAGAAGCATAGCGTATAAGTTCAAGTTTTATTCTCATGTAAGCTCAAAATCGAAAAATTTATCATTGGCACTTGCTAAAACCTAAATTACGACGAGAATGAAACCTACTCTGTCGACAAAAAGAAACTACCCTATGCATATGCAAAAGTATGAGCATCTGTATGAACACCAGTATATACCCCCCCACCAACTGAAATGTGCATTGTCCTCAATGCATGAAAAGATAAGCACTAAGGACCAATTTGAAGAGAGAGGGAACAAAAGTACCTGTGTCAAAGCTATGAACAAGCTAAAAAGCTGCACAAGGGTCTGAGTATCCACATTTCCAAAAAGAATGATTAACAACTAAAATTAAAAGCTATGTACAATGAGTAACACAGAAATTACTCATGAGGGATGTCCTGGTAGACTGGGTCTACCAACTCCTCCATGCACTCCTGACGGTCAAAATTCTCAAGGAATGGCTTTAGGCGCTGACCGTTGACTTTGATGATTTTCCCATTCTCAGGATTCTCGATCTCAACTGCGCCATAGGGGTGAACTATTTTGACCACGAACGGGCCAGTCCACCTTGAACGGAGCTTGCCTGGGAAGATGTGCAAACGAGAACTGTACAAGAGTACTTTCTGTTGGGGCTCAAAGGTCTTCCTCACAATGTGTTTGTCATGGAATAGCTTGACCTTCTCTTTATAAATTCTGGAGCTTTCATAAGACTCGCGCCTCATTTCATCAAGCTCATTCATTTGCAACATCCGCTGATGACCTGCTTTAGCCAAATTAAAATTAAGAGTTTTAATTGCCCAATATGCCTTGTGCTCCATTTCCACCGGCAAGTGACATGCCTCGCCATAAACCAGCCTATACGGAGACATACCAAGAATGGTTTTAAAAGCAGTGCGGTATGCCCAAAGAGCATCGGTTAGTCGAAGAGACCAATCCTTGCGGTTCGGGTTAACCGTTTTTTCCAAAATGTGTTTTATCTCCTTATTGGCTAGTTCGGCTTGACCATTGGTCTGGGGGTGATATGCGGTGGAAACCTTATGTGTGACTCCATATTTTTTAACTAAGTTTTCAAATGGCCTATTGCAAAAATGGAGCCCACCATCACTAATGATTGCACGAGGCATCCCAAAACGAGAAAAATGTGTTCTTTCAAAAATTTCAAAACCACCTTGTGGTCATTCGTTCTCGTTGGGATGGCCTCCACCCACTTGGAGACATAGTCCACTGCCAATAAAATATATAAGTACCCACAAGAGGAGGGAAAAGGACCCATGAAGTCTATACCCCAACAGTCAAAAATTTCAATGATTAAAATGGGGGTAAGAGGCATCATGTTCCTTTTTGTAACACCTCCTAATTGTTGGCACCGAGCACAAGTTTTGCAAAATTCAAATGAGTCTTTAAACAGTGTGGGCCAATAAAAACCGGCTTGCAAAATCTTGTCAGCTGTTTTCCTAGCAGAAAAATGCCCTCCACAAGCTTCAGAATGACAGAAGGTGAGAACCCCAATTTGTTCGTCGTTGGGTACACACCTTCTCATCAACTGATCAGGGCAGTGTTTAAAGAGGTAGGGATCATCAAAAAAATAGTTTTTTACATCAACCAAAAATTTTCTCTTCTGTTGAGAAGTCCACCTGGATGGGATTTTCCCTGTCACAATATAATTCACAATGTCAGCATACCAAGGACAACTAACAAGAGCAAACAGTTGCTCATCAGGGAATGTATCACCTATGGGTAGACCCTCATAAGCTGTCTCTAATACCAAACGAGAGAGGTGATCCACCACCACATTCTCGACTCCCTTCTTATCTTTTATGGTCAAATTAAACTCTTGACAAAGTAAGATCCACCTAATGAGACGGGGTTTTGTATCTTGCTTAGAGAGCAAGTACTTCAACGCCGCATGATCAGTGAAAATGACTATGGGGGACCCTACAATGTATGACCTGAACTTATCTAGGGCAAAGACCACAGCTAAGAACTCTTTCTCCGTAGTTGTGTAATTGGACTGGGCGGAATCTAGAGTCTTGCTAGCATAATAAATCACAAAAGGTTTCTTATCCTCTCTTTGCCCTAAGACAGCTCCTACGGCGTAATCACTAGCGTTACACATGATCTCAAAAGGAAGGTCCCATTTCGGAGGTCGCATGATAGGAGGTGCAATCAACATACTTTTTAATTTTTCAAAAGCCTCCTCACATGCCTGTGACCATTCAAAAACAACATCCTTGGCAAGTAAATTGCACAAGGGACGGGATATAGCACTAAAATTCCTTATGAACCTCCTATAAAAACCTGCATGACCTAGGAAGGACCGTATGTCTTTAACACATTTAGGAGTGGGTAAATTAGAAATCAACTCGACTTTGGCCTTATCTACCTCTATGCCTTTCTTAGACACAATATGTCCCAACACTATCCCTTGTGTCACCATGAAGTGACATTTCTCCTAATTCAAGACTAGGCTTTTCTCCTCACATCTCTCCAACACTTTCTCCAAATTTTCTAGGCATCCCTCAAAAGAATCTCCAAAGACGGAGAAATCATCCATAAAAATCTCCATGATCTTCTCTACCATGTCACTAAAGATACTCATCATGCACCGTTGAAAAGTTCCAGGTGCATTACATAATCCAAAGGGCATTTTTTGAAAGGCAAATGTGCCAAACGGACATGTGAAGGTAGTTTTCTCTTGGTCTTCTAAGGTTATTTCTATCTGATTGTACCCAGAGTAACCATCAAGAAAACAGTAAAACTCATGCCCTGCAACTCTCTCCAACATTTGGTCCACAAAAGATAGAGGGAAATGGTCTTTCCTCGTGCCAGCATTTAGTTTCCTATAATCTATGCACACCCTCCAACCTGTAGTGACTCTAGTAGGTATGAGTTCATTCTGTTCATTTGCCACCACAGTGACCCCGGACTTTTTTGGAATGACTTGGGTAGGGCTCACCCACTTGCTATCCGCAATAGGGTAAATGACACCTACATCTAGGAGTTTCAACACCTCAATCTTGACAACTTCCTTCATGACAGGATTTAACCTACGTTGTGGTTGTCTAGATGGTTTTACATCCTCCTCCAAGTAGATTCTATGAGTGCAAATCAAAGGGCTAATCCCCTTAATGTCCGCAATGGTCCATCCTATGGCGGTTTGGTGGGCCTTCAGAATTTCTATGAGTCTCACTTCTTGATCATGATTTAGAGAAGATGAAATGATCACAGGAAAGGTCTCTTCACTTCCTAGGAAAGAGTATTTGAGATGGGGAGGTAAAGGCTTCAATTCTAACTTAGGTGGCTTCTCTATTGATGGCAAAATTTTCTCCTCAATTGGAGGCAATTCCTTGAATCTAGGTGTCCACCCATTGGTTTCCATCACCTCACTATGCTCAAGGATGGAGTATAGAAACTCCATTTCAGGTGTGGCTACCTCTTCAACAATCTTAGGGTTCACTAGACAAGACTCCAAAGGGTCATCACATGAGAAATGATCAACATATTCTTGCACCACCGATTCTATCACGTTCACCTCACAAATGTCCTCATCATCCCCTATTTCCTTGATAACATTGAAAATGTTTAAGTTCACAGTCATGTTGCCAAAAGACAACGTCATCAACCCACCCCGACAATGAATAATGGCATTAGCAGTGGCCAAGAAAGGCCTGCCAAGAATCAATGGGAATTGACTCCCTTGACTCACCACAGGAAAATAGAACTTATCCACTTGCACCAACACATCCTTCACTATACCTCTAGGAATCTTCACACTACGGTCTGCTAGCTGAAGGGTAATGGTAGTAGGCTCTAACTCTCCTAGCCCTAGCTCAACATACACCGAGTATGGCAACAAGTTCACACTAGCTCCCAAATCTACTAAGGCACATCCCAACTTTGAGTTTCCTACCACTATAGAAATGGTGGGGCTTCCTGGGTCTTTATATTTTGGGGGCAAGTTATTCCTAATGAGAGAGGTGGATTGTTCGGTCATGAATGCATCATTGTGGACACCTAACTTCCTCTTCACCATACACAAGTCTTTCAAAAATTTTGCATATGAAGGGATTTGTTTGATAGCATCCAACAAGGGAATATTCACCTTAACCTATTTGAAAAGGTCATAAATTTCAGCATGATTGTTCAATTTCTTTGGGATTCTCAACCTATGGGGATATGGAGCGGAGGGGACATGATTAGCTTTTTCTTTATCCAAGTCCACATCAACAACATCGGCTTTAGGGACATTAGGCTCATCAATCACATCCTCATCCCTTTTTGACTCATTTTGTAAATCTTTTGAGATCTCTTTTGGAAGATCCTTGGGATGGATGGTTTTGTCAATGATTTTGCTACTTCGAAGAGTGGAGATAGCCTTACAATGCTCAAAAGTCCCATCATTTTGACTTGAAGTCCCAACACTATTTTGACCTTGGGGGTTTTGAATGGGTTGAGAGGGAAATTTCCCTTTTTCTTGTTAAGAACTCCCCATAGAAGATGTCAATTTAGTGAGTTGAGACTTCACATCACTAATAGCCGTTCGAAATTCATTGTTCATTGTTTGTTGAGATTGGACAAATTGGGCTACAATGTCCTCCAAATTTCTTTTATGGGGTGGTTGGTATGATTGATGATTTTGATTTCCATGAGAAAAATGGGGAAAGCCTTGGTTAGGATTCGCAGGAAATCCTTGTGACCCTTGATTTTGAAAAGTGGGGTTTGATTTGAAAAACCTGGATTTGGATTTTGAAAATGATATCCTTGGTTTTGAAAATTTGAGCTCTGCCCTTGAAAATTGGAACCTTGCCCTTGGTTAGAGTAACCTTGATGGGCTTGAGCATTACCTTGATTTGATGAAGCATTCACCCCATCATTTTTCCAACTAAAGTTTGGATGCTTCCCCCACCCCGAATTATAAGTGTCAGAATACGGATTGAAAGGCTTTCTAGGGGGGTTCAAAGCATGGACTTGCTCTTGGACGGCTCCTTTAATGGTAGGAAGGGTAGGACAATCTCTAGTGGAATGCACAGGATCCTCACAAATGAGGCATGGTTCCTCTACCCTAGGCACAATAGGTGTAGGAGGTACACTTGGCACCGCAGGCACCGCAGTAACCTCATTGACTTTCTGCATTTCTAGGGCCTCTAACTTCCTAGTTAAACTTGCCACTTTGGCTTGAAGATCATCTTGTTCCTTAAGTTGGAACTTTCCTCCACTACTTGGGTTACTAGTTCTCTTTGCAACATCGGGAGTTGTGTTAACCTCCCAGTTGCGCGCACTCTCTGACAACCTATCAAAATATGGGATTGCTTGCTCGGGGGATTTCTCAAAAAGTTCCCCACCACTCATCATTTGGAGAAATTGCTTAGTTTCACGGGTCAAACCATGGTAGAAGTACCCTACAAGTTGACCTACGTCTAGTCCATGATGGGGGATTGCATTTATCAAATCCTTGTACCTTTCCCAAGCACCAGAGAATGCCTCATTAGGTTCCTCGATGAAATTTTGGATCATGCGCATCAACATGTTGGTTCGAGCGGGTGGGAAGAATTTTTCCAAAAAAATCTTTTGTAATTGTTCCCAAGTGCGGATGGAATTAGGAGTTAAAGTATGAAACCATATTTTTGCCTTGTCTTTTAGAGAAAATGGGAAAAAGGTAATGCAAATGATGTCAATAGGTGACCCCGTTGACAAGAATGCACTACACACATCTGTGAAATCCCTCATGAAGGAATATGGCCTCTCAGAATCAAAGCCATGAAACTCAGGCAATAGTCGAATCATTTCAGGTTTTAGGACAAAGCGACTAGCCTCTGGAGATGGGATTATACAAGATGGTGTGGTGGTTCTATGAGGGTTGAAGATCTCCCTCAAAGTTCTTCCCAAATTCACCATAGGGATGTCGGCTGTCTATTCTGCTGCTCATTTTGTTTCATGTTTTGTTGAAATTTTGATTTAAATTTCCCCCACCAGGTGCAGGGGTAGCAGGCGGAACAACATCATCCCTTCGCCCTTGAGGCTCATTTGGAAAGTCTTGATCATTTGCATTTCTTTGAAACTGATGGTTTTGGTTGTGCTCCATTGATGGAGAGGATGGTTGAGCCAAGTTAGGTCTCAAATTTGGATTTTCAAGGTCTTGTTGTGACCAATTCCTTACAAGTCGGTTTCCCTCTCCACGAGTCCAAACCGACATGCAACAATTGTTCACAACAAATTACACTACAAAGAATTTCTATACATTAAGAGTTAGGAAAAGCTTACCGGATTCACAATGTAATTGCGAATTACCACTAGCTCTTCCTTGGATCACTTCAAGGTACGCGCCACTCCCCGGCAACGGCGCCAAAAATGCTTGTCAATTTGTGGTGTGCTCATTTACTTCCCAAGCGTAGGAACTCAAATATCGCCAAGCATAATAAAACTATGGGAATCCACAGGTCATTTCCACAGGGAGTGGGGACTAAGAAGTATCCTTAGGTATTGATACCCAACGAATGTGTACTTTAAGTAAATCATGGGGGGTTGTTGATTGATTTGAATTGGTAATCGGTTAAGATGGTGATTAACACAAGGAAAACAATTGGTAGGATTCTAGGGTTTCCACTCATCCACAACTAGGTAACAAGCATCTCTCATAAGAGTTCTCATCTAGGATCCATTGAAGAATGGTCTTTGATGGATGATATGACTTTGAAAGCTTTTTAAACAATGATGAATAAGAGAATGATATCAAATGCTCACTTGAACAATATTACAAACACTTAGCATGCATTTAGGTTCAAGCACAATGTGTACCAAGTTTAGCTTGTTCACACATTGTCAAGAAGAGAGAGAATGTAGTGAGTATTTAGCATCATACACCTTCCATTAAACACAAGGAGATGAGAGAGTGTTGTTACCTTTGTTGGTGATGAGTTTCCACCGTTTGAATCCTACCTTGGAGGTTTAGAACTCCATTAAAGCTATGAAAATGATAGTAAATGCAAGAACAACCAAAATAAATGCAAACAAGAGAGAAATAAATGCTATAGATTGATGTAGAACCAAACCAACCAAGTTTGAAAGTAAAACTACAGATTAAAAGACTAAGACTAAGGTTTACAAGTGATTACCTACAAGAAAAAACAAGAAACTAAGCTATACTAAGTGGAAAATGCAAGAAAACCTAGAGAACTAAGAGAAAACCCTAAGTTAAACTAAGCTAACCCTAAAAACCAAGTGAAAACCCTTCTATCAGCTGAAATTGTGCATTAAATACCCCCCAAAAGGGCATCAGACATGGGGATCAAAAGACAAATATAACCTAGCAAAAGAGAAGAATTACAATCAACCCGGGCTGTTTCCCGACAGAGGGTACCGGTACCCCCATGATGGGTACCGGTACCTTTACTTTCTGCACAATGGGTATCGGTACCCCCTATATGGGTACCGGTACCCCATATATGGGTACCGGTACCCCCCTCTGCTGCACACTGAAATGACTCCAAATGAACATAAAAGCCTCCTAGCCTCAACCGAAAGGTCATGCGAATGCCGAAAACCATGCAAGGAGTGCTTGGAGCTTCCTTGAACTGAAATGGGACTGAGAATCGCTTGAGGAAAGCTTTGGGGAGGATTACTTCAAGCATGCATACCAAGTGAGCATGATTACACGCTCACAAGCCTCAGTTGCCGAGTGGTCACCCTCAAACTCCATCAAACACCTCAAAAAGATGGAAATAGCTTCATAAAACCTGTAAACGCTCAAAACTAAAGAAAGCGTCAAACGCACCACTTTACAGGTAATATGGCTCAAGTGTAAACAAAAATGAAGGGAAAATGCGATAAAAGTAAGCTAAATTATGGTGCAAACATAAACTATGATCACATCTATTCTCATAAAGAACCATACATTATGGTAAGTAATAAAACACATGTAATCATATATCCAAGTAAAAAAAATCAACTACCATACTCTAACATGATGGCTAAACTGAGATTCCTAATATCAAGCATACATTTTATGCATTCTCATATCAAGTTATATCATTGAATAACATAAGAAATGCATAATTTATATTAGAAAACAACTACTAATATGCAAATATTACCTAACCTAACACATGTGAAAGGATGAACCTTTCTCATGAACTCCTAAACTAATCATCCTATTATGTAATAAACGACTAAATACAGAAACTCACATGCTACCATATTAAAACCTATCATGCAATAAAAATCAACCATGTACTCCTAATCATGAATACCCAAACTAAAGATGATTTTTAAAGCATGAAAGAAGAAGAAGAAGTAGAAGAAGACTAACATATGCAAATTACCCAAAAATTCCTAAAATCAAACTATATTCTATAAAAGTTCAATACAAGATCAACGGTGTACTTAAACATACCTTTAGCCTTCTTCTTCCTTGCTTCTAGCTCCCTTTTTCAAGCTCCAATGGCTTCCAATTTCGTAGCTAAGGCTGGTTGTGGCTCTAGAGACTCCAAAATCCCAATATTTTTCCTCTTAGTCCTCCCAAATTGATTTGTAAGTGAGGTATATATAGAAGAGGCCTCTATTTTGATCAATGGCTGTCATTAAAACCCTAAGAAGCGATCTAAGGGTCCTAAACCAGTCTTCTAAGGTCCCAAAGTCGTGCTAGAGCCTCATAGCTGAGCTTGACAGCCATTGGAAGAGTCCCAAAACCTTAAAACACTCAAAAAATCGAAATTGGGCGAATCTGGGCATTGGACTCGGGTGACCGTCCACCCTAGGACGGTTGGCCATCCCTAGGGGACGTTTGGCCGTCCCTAGAGGGACGGTCATCGAGCTCTCAGCCCCTTTTTTTCCATGTGTGGGCTTATTTCAGCCTATTTCAACATGCTTTCGGCTTTTTTCGACTTTTCGGGCCCGTTTCAAGCCCAAATTCGACGATTCAAGCGCCAAAACGATCGTGATTCGATTCTCCATGTTTTTCATTTGCTTCCTTGAACCCATCTTCAAATGTTTTTTGAGTTAGACCCGCTTTGAAACTCCTCATGGCAATCTCTTGGCTAACTTCACCAACAACATTCTCAAGCTTCTGAACTTGAGATGACAAAGTAGAAATATTTTGATTCAGATTCGCCGCTTCATTGGTGAGTTTGGCAAGTCCCTGAACAATGACCTTCATGTCTACTATAGGCGCATCTGCCTGCCGCGTTTGGGATGGGGCATTTGCTTCATTTCTCATTTCTTGAACACATTATTCCTCAAGTCCCTGAACAATGACCTTCATGTCTGCTATAGGCGCATCTGCCTGCCGCATTTGGGATGGGGCATTTGCTTCATTTCTCATTTCTTGAACACATTATTCCTCCCCACGAGACAAACGTACTCAGTCGTGTCGATAGACCCACACATTGTCAATTTTATTAAGCTTCGTGTTCTTCAAAGTTGTGTCTGTATATCTATCACTGCTACAATGCTTTTTAACATCAATTTCTTGCTTAAGAGATTTTTTGAAATACTCTAACAATTTTGTGATCAACATCTCATATGGTAAAGATTGATCGTACCTCTGGATGCAAGCACGCATCTCACAACAAATCAGATTTGGGAGGTCAATAGGGTATTCATTAACAACACTCCACATCAGAAATGCATCTAAAGCAGTTATGGTTTCCCTTGGAATAATGTTGTGTGTGATGGCATGATGAATGACACGACTAACGATAGTCAGTTTAGAGGTTTTGACTTTGTCATGAGATTCCAGATGTGTCAGACCACATAGTTGATTAAGAGCACTAACCCTATCAAACTCTTCAACCCTATCTATGTCAGCAGTACATGAAACAGTAATGGGTGAACGGGGAATTGCTAGAACTTTGGCTATTGTGTCACTATCAAAGGTAAAGGTGACTCCTTTAACACTAGTTTTGAAGGCATTAGAGTTGGGAATATAGACTAGGTTAACATAGAACAACCTAACACATTTAGGGTATGACGGAACACCGAGAGAGATGAGTGGAGTCCAATATACAGACTGAAATTTAGCAGAAAGGGCATAAAAATTCGAAGTCAGAAACGATTTAGTTACTTGCTTTCCATGGCATACCTTCCTATTTGCACAATCCGACTTGTATTTCTCTAAAGCCCCTTTCTTTGTAAACCACTTCGCCTCTGAATCTTCATTCCTTACTTTTTTGTTCTTCTCCTTCAGCGGAGAGTCGCTCTTCCTTGCCCTCTTCCCCTTTTGACTTGTTAACGCCATTGTGAATCCGCAAACTATAGGTTTTATGTGGTTAAAACTCAATGTATAGGAATAGAAAGTGAGAGGGATCGATTTTATAGGCAAAAATCGAACCTTTGCACCGGTTAGGAATTATAGAATGGTTACAAGGGTTGAAGGGTTACACCAATTCTGCAAATAAGATGAAGAGTTGCGATTTTCCCCCCAAATGCACGCTTATATAAGCATTTATATAGTTGACTGTAGTAAAGCTCAATCGACTATGTATACGCGCGAAATTTTGTAATGCAATAATTTTCATCTCAGTCAACTATCTTATGCAATTAGTCGACTATATGCTCGTAGCCTCTGCAGGAATATACACCTGCAAGCATATAGTCGACTATATGTTCGCAGCCTCTGCAGGAATATATACCTGCGAGCATATAGTCGACTTTACATCTTGTATAGTCAACTATTTGAATATATCATAAAAAATCCTTGTCCAATTAGGATCTAAATTGTCATATGGAAGTTAAAATAACAGAACAATAAAATTAGTTAACTATTTTTATGCTATCAAGCAAACCTAATTTCATATTACCAAAAAAAAAAATTTTAAAATTATACATACAGTGACAAATCAAGTTCAAAAGGTACACTTGGGTTCCATTGCACCGGTTCATTCAAGTCCACCACCTATGACATTAAGTGAATTAATTTAAACAGTAAAAATCCCAATTTCCTCTAACATATTGGCGAGAGAGAATGTTTGACAAACTCGTAACATACATGCGATGATTGTGGTTTAGTAATGACTTGCGATGATTGAAATGCAGGTAGCCATCCAGCATCATCTTCGATAAGAATTTGACTAGCATCAAAATTGCTTGGCTCCCCATAATTGGGAGAATTGGAGTAAAATGCTCTTGCACCACTATCCATTTGAGGAACATAACACGACATCTGTGAAGAAACGTGTGTTTGACTTGGGTTGGGTGGCTGAGGAGTGTATACAACATTGTCAATATTTTGATGATGCTCTCGACTTACATAGTTTTCTGCAAAACATAGGATGAATTATGTACAATTACTTATAGGGAAACCAAAATACAAATAGATGAGCTTACTTTTTTGCGACTTTCTTTGCCTTGGACATTGCATTCTCGGTTGCACTTCTCTATTTTTTCTTGCTCCGGAAAGGATCAGTTTTCACCTTTAGTCCTTTTGCTTGTCTATTGGGCGCAACATAATTTAAAGTGCTTGACTCCCCATTAGTGGGAGTAGTTGAATTCAAAGTGCTTCACCCCATTATTGGTCATTACATCAACTGAATGTATTGTGGTAGTATTGTCTGGGCTCAAGAGTTGATCCATCTCTTTAAGAAAGATGTCTTCTACCTCATCTTGTGTTTATCTCCCTTTTTCCATAACATGTAGGTATGCATTATGAGCTTGTACAGCTCTAATAGCCATTTTTCTATAAAACGCACAAATGTTTCTGTACCGCTCTGATTCCTTCAATTTTGCATCCTCAACAATTGATCGACCTTTCCTATCTTGAACTGAAGTGGACCTTGCATCTGTTAGAGGTATGCCCTAAAACCAATCCTAAAGTGCATATCTATTTCATATTAGGATAAGAAGGTACTACTTATCGTCTGTATATTCAATTGTATATACGATAATGTCCATGAATAAATGATAAGAGAAATATGTATCTCAAGTTTATTGAGATATGAAGACTCATATTTCTCATACACATTTATTCTAAAAGTGTTCCTGCTCATAGGTTTATTAAAGAGGACATTTATTAAACCAACAAGAGTAGCACAGATTTAAACTAACTCCAATGGGAGGTTAGGTAGTCTTTCCTATCAGTGTAGTGACACTTAGGTTAATCTGTGGGTGCATATTAGAGAATATGTACACTGAACATGATCTACTAGAATATTCCTATGGATATTAAGTTAAAGGAATATTCTTATGTTACGTCCATTTGGTAATCCTAAGACCTGAGACACCATGGATGTCTTATGCCTGAGTTGTTAGGGTTTGATAGTGTTTTATACAGCCTTGATCTTAAGGTTGTAGTCGGCACTCATTGGCTCTAATAGGTATTGCATGAAGGCATATGAGTGGTCAATAAGGAATCATCGCTATCAGTATTATGAGAGAGAATGTCAGGGTCAGTTCTCAAATATAACTCTCAATGTGAATCTCTGGTCAGAGTGATAGATGAAATATGAAAGGGTTTCATAGGGTTCATCTTATTGAGATTATAATTTGAAGAACATATGACAAGAAAGTTAAGATAGGGTTTTGACTTATATCCATACCCTAAATATCTTAACTGTGACATTAGGGGATAAATGATTAAGTAACAAGAAGGGCTCATGTAGTTCTGCTATTCACCCAAACCTAGGGCATGTCAGGACACATTGCTAGACGTCACTCATGACCAGTGAAAGCCTATTGATAAGTGTTATCAATGAGGGCATAATTGGAATAGTTTCAATTAAACCTTTAAATAGAAAGTTTCTATTATAGGAGACATGGAGATGTCCCTAGTCACTGCTAGGTTGGGGTGAACCCAATGGGTCACACACAAACAAAGAACATAAGAGAGTCTCTTGAATTAAAGAGAGAATGGAATTTCCTAAAACTAATTCCAATAATAACCTTATATATTATTTGTAAATATATATAAGGAATTAAGTTATATATTAATTAGTAATATATAAAAGGAATTAAGTTACTTTTGGAAATAAGTATTAAATAGAAACCCTAGGGGTTTTCTATAAATACTAGAGCTTGTGACATGCTAACACTAAGCCTCCATCCTCACTTTAGAGAAAAAGTTTATCTCCCTCTCTCAAGCTTGATTCTTCCATTGTTGAGAAGCTTCAAGGATTCAAGCGGTTTTGTGTTCGTGTGGACTTCGTTGGAGACTTCATCCGTTTGAAGTTCAAGATCAACAATCGCAAATCGAAAGGCTAATCAAGTAAGTATCATTTATGTTTGATAAATATATATGCTTGTTTTGTAAATCATATGTCCCTATGCTTGTACGATCATGGTTAGGATATTCGATGATGGAATCATCTTTATTAAAATTTTTATTTTGTCTTCCGCTGCGATTCCATGTATTTCGAACGATTCCTTTCAGCATCTCGAGACCATCTTTTTAAAATATATTGACGAGGGAGTTCATTAGGGTTAATGTCCTCTCTCAACACTTTTAGAGCATGCCTACATATGATTCCTTTCGTTTCAAACCTCCTATAACTGCAAGACAACCAATCAGTAATGTCATCCCGGGTCACATAATATAACATTTGGCAACTGTGGAGACCAATGTTGTACACCATATTTCCTGCATCATTATGGTCACAAGAATGAGTGGTCAGTTCAAGAGATCTCATATATTCTTCTTGAAATTCATGAAACGGTTGCCGAGTATAGATTAAGGCTGCTTGCTCGATCATTATTATCTTTATGGAAATTTTCGGCAACCTGAGGATCATTATTAAAGTGCATGAAAAATTGCACAATATCATGATCAGACATCAAATAATTTTTTAGGCATGCATTAAAACTTTCACGCAATTGTGTGCTTTTCATACCAGCAGACCATTCATAACTAACATAGCAATGTGCCCACTTTTGCCTCGCATCAAACAACATTTTCAACCATCTATTCTCACGAACATCGTGTTCTTCAAGCATACAATTCCACTCTTGTAAAAATTCATCCTCTGAATCAATATTATCCATGAGGTATGCAATCTTGTTTTTTATAGTACAAGCATCAGGATCGCGATTCCCAATATTATTCGTGTGCTTGAGCGCATACTGCATTATATGCCACTTGCATAGACGATGAAAAGTTGATGGGAACTCTTCTTTGACAGCAATGGCCATGGTAGCGTCTTGGTCTGTTAAAATTGTTTTTGGAGACTTGTTACACATTGCTTCCAAGAATATCATAAACAACCATTTGTAAGACTCCGCTATATCATCATACATCAATGCCGTACCAAACACTACAGTCTCCATGTGATGATTGAACCCAACAAAAACAGCAAACGGCCGATGCTCCTTATTTATCTTGTAAGTTGTATTAAAACTCACCACATCACCAAATATATCATAATCCATTATCATCATTGCATCAGCCCAAAAAATATTTGTAATTAATTCCTCACTGTCAAACTAGACAGTAGAGTAAAATGAGTCATTATCAAATGATTGTTTTTTAAAGTATTCGTATATGCTACCAGCTTCCCCAAATGCCAAGTTCTTCTGTCTTCTACCTCGTAAGTAATTCTTCTGATCTTGTTTAGTGAAACCGAGACTTTCCATTCCTCCAGCTTCTCTACCAAGTAACTCATACGCAGACCTAAAAGGAATTCCAGACTGTTCGGCCAATTCAATTTGTGTTGCATGCAAATCAGAAATCCTACGCTGTAACCCCATCATATAGGAGCACTGCACAGGAACAAGCTCGTGGTTATGATCCACCGTTAATGTGTAGATTTCAAATTTACCATTCTCCCTGTTTATCTTTATACACATATGAGCATTACAACCACATCTTGTTTCCGCTCTTAGATTGTTTGGCAATTGGTCCCTTCTCTTATTATCATGAACACCCTCTTTACAACAAAGAAAATTCTTGATGTCAACTCCTTCGTCTTTTTAGTTCTACCAACACTTCCTTTCCTAATGCTAAATCCAACCCTCCTCCCATAGTCGTTATAAAAATTATATGCTACTTCTTCGCTATCAAACTCCATACCCAATTTGGGAATATCTTCGCAATTGTCAACATTCCTTTCATTACTAATATCCATACTCAATCAATTGTACCACTTAAATTGATAAAATGAGAATATTCAGTACGGTAATAGTTTGCACACATCATGTCCACAAAGAAAAAATATCATAACAAAATTTGCATTACGCACACATTATCCATATAACAGTCAACTGTATAGCACACATTCAAGTGCAAACCACATGTATATAAACTAATAATTATAAATATAAACATATAATTTACTAAACCAACACTGTCATAGTCGACTAAATAAATGTTAACAGTCGACTATTACAATAACCAATCCTATAATCTCTATGACTGACCATGGGTTTTTTTTTTTTTTTTAAACACTGGTTTTCCTTCTCTCATATGTTTACTGTTTCTATTTTATTTTTTTTTTCAATTTCTCAATAACTCATAAATATAATTTACAAAATATCACCCTCGTTTGCAAATAGATCTGACCAAAATTTATATTTTTCACATATAGAAAATAAACATAAACCAATGGTTTGCCTGGTGTGGCAGTGATGAGGGAGATTGATAGAGATCTTGAGATGTGCAGCTGTGTAGATCCAAATCTTGCAATGAAGAGTTGTGATTTTGGTGAGAGAGAGATAATATGGTTGTGTATAATATCAAAATCTTGTATATTGTATATATTGTGATCAAAATCTTGCACTGCACTGTATGAATGATGCTTTGATGAGAGAAAGAGATGAACTTTGGGTCGGAGAGGAGAGTGAAAAGAAATTTGGGTCGTGAGGAGAGAGAGAGAGAGAATAAATTTTGAGTCGTGAGGATAGAGAGAGAGAAGACATTTGGGTCCTGATGAGGAGAGGTAGTGTTGTTTTGTTTTAGGAGGGATGAGAGAGAAGCTGGCGGGAAAATTTTTTGGCAAAAAAAGGACGTTCAGTCAGCTTTAACGGGGTTAAAAGGGAAGTCGTTTAGGCCAAAACGACTCCTTCCATGCGCGTTTTTAGCTTGGGACATTGGATTTGTGGAATCGCTGAGGTGTCGCCATCTCCACGGCTACTCACCACCTGGTGAGTAATTTGCTGCTCACCAGAAAATCCGAACATGCATCGTTGGGCTCACATATAGGTTGTTATTTTCAAAATTTATAAAATATGATAAAAAATAAATAAATAAATAATATTCTAAAAGTCAAATTTTGAATTTTTAGCCAAAAGTTCCATCATCTTTTTTACTTCATTCAAAATTTTAAATTGATGTTTTTATTTTATTATTATTATTATTATTATTATTTTTAATCCAAAAGTCCAAGCACTTTTAAAAAAATTGATCTATACATCATTTTTTCAAGCACTTTCAAAAAACTGATATATGCATCAGTTTTCATTTAAAATGATCAATTACTACAAAATCAAAGAAAAAATTAATGCGTTTCTCATTAAAAAAAAAATTGGATAAAGTAAAAAAATAGTGAGATTTTTGGATAAATAAAACTTATAAATAGGACTTATGGATAAACACCCCTAAAAAAAGTACACCGATGGAGAGCTATCTAAGACTGCCAAAATAATGCAATGGCATTATTGACTCTTATATTTGAAAAATTTTCTCCCAAATTTATAAAACAATTATTTAAAAATATTATACTTACATAATTTATGTAAATATATATTAACTAGATCGCGATTGAATAATTCAATTCTCATCGTAGATGAAAGATGGGACAGCCCACCGGCCAAGCTCTCACGTGGGACACTCATTTCACTCTCTTATGCCCAACACCATGGATAGGAGTTTCGCGGGGAAAAGAAAAACAGGCTAGAGAGTTGGTAATTTGATATGACATAAATCGAGATTAGAAAAAAGAAGGAACAAAGCGGCCGCTTCTAGGAACAAACCAACACCCATCCTACACGAATAATGATATTTAATTAAAATTATTGTTTTTTTTTTTTTTTTTTTTTTTTTTTGTATTTTTCTCTGGCAAAGTTTCACTCGACTAATCGAGTATCTTTAAAGTTACATTCAAATCATCTCTTTATATATTCAATACTAGAAGTGATTATGATAAAAATTGGGGTCGATCTCCTAACTTTTACCACAATCACTGCTAGTATGAAAATTTTGTCATTCATATTTCCTTTTATTCGTCGAGTCATCTAGAAGTGATTCTCACTCTATATATCTTTTAAATAAGTGGGATTTTAAACTCCAAAAATAATTTTAATAAACATTAACACAAACGAGGTCTTAATATAGTAGATCTTGTTAATAAGTAATAGGGTTCAAAAACAATGTGGGAATCTCTCTCTACCTACAAATACCAAAGCTAATTAAGTTACAGAAATATTACATTTAATTGATTGCATGTGTGCGATACTGGAAGCTGGTAGGATTGAGTTCTCGTATGGGCATATATGGTTTTAATTTATTTTATGAAATTTTCAAATGGGAAATGGAATTTAAGCATCTCCCTGATTGGATGAGAGAGAGGGAGAGAGAGGAAGAACATGCATGAGACAACATGTGACATGTTTGGGTGGTAGGTAACCGAATCTCTTATTAAATTAAAAAAGTAATATTTTAAGGGAAAGAGGCTAGAATTGAAAAAAACAGTTGGTTAGTTAAAGGTGGGTGGTGGAGATGAGATAGATCGAGTCGATCATGTGCAAATACAGTGACTCCTGCGTTAATGGGAATGGGATTGGGATTTTGGCCAGCCAAACAATTCAAGATCAAGCTTTTCTCAAGAAAAGTCCAATGCCCATGATCCATCATTATCCATGCCACGTAATTCCTTCTCCTTTTAAGCTTAAGTGTTGTGTACGTGACAACTTGAATAAATATAATTTTTTATACAATTTTTAATAAATATTATCTTGTGAGTCCGGTATTTTGTAAAATTATTCTTCAATTACTTATAATTCATTTCATACAAATTATGTCCATCAAATAACACATTAAGTACGTAGTCATTTGATCTATAGATTAACATTTCTAATCAACAAAATATTTATATTTATGGATGAAATAGTTCATAATTTCTGGTCGACTTGATACAATATATATAAACATATACTTAAATGATAAAAATATGTAATGCAATGATTGGTTTCACATAATAGGACTCCCTTAATGAGTTATTAAAATTTTGAATAAAAATTTGTTTAAAAAATTGGATCTGGTTATCTGCCTATTGGGGGGGGGGATCAGGGATATAAATTTTGATACAATTTCTATGAACTTTTTGTTTGAGTTATAGTTCTACAAAACATATATAATTTTGGATAGATATATTTCTCATCTATATATGCAGGGTATGCCAAATATTATATTGATCAGATAACATACAATAGTAATTTTATTTATAAATACATAATCAATAAAGAATCTCATTAAATATATACTTATGAATGAAGTAGTTCTTAATCTCTGATTAACTTAATATTTGACAGACATGATGTGTATGTGAGGACCATATAATTTGATAGTGAGTTTTTAAAAATATAACTATTATAAAAAGTTAATTACTAAAATTTGTATAAAATTTTTTTTATAGACTTGTGTTCTCTGGTAATCGTATCGGTATATGTTTACTTTAGTTAAAGTAGGTATAAAGTAAATAGATAATTGTGGGTGTTTAGGATGGGATTGAAGGGGGGCTAGCCACTCTAACCGAAAGTTAGGATACCCCTTTATTGACAATAATAATAATAATAATAATAATAATTAATTTTGGCCCAATGGTTCATGTCTCCCCTTTTATGGAATGAGGTTATGGATTTCAATCCTCATGAATGAGAATTATAAAATTTATTATTCCCATTCTCCATATATAACCACTAACCCTACTAATGTTTATCGCTTGGAAAAAAAAAAATTTGTGAGTTGCATATTTTGAAAAACAGAATACTGAATCATACGTCATTAAGAAAAATTGTTATAGTTTTTCGGCGGTCAAAAATCTATATTTTGAGATGTTACATTTTTTTACATACATGACATCCATAAAAAGAATATTTAATCAAATAACCAGTTTTTCAAAATATGTATCCCACAATTATCTATTAATTTTATGTTTACTTTAACTAAAATAAACATATTATACATAGTGATCGATAATTAGTTGCAACAAGCTATGAATTTAATCGCGCATGATAAATTGTTTTCGTTGATCGTGATGCATTTTCAAATGTCACAATCATACATATATATAGATGATCAACGATATCAGTTCATGTCATAGATAAACTTTCATCCACTATATATATATTTCATAAGTGATCATTTTCATAAGTATTCTGTATATAATACAGATTATGATGAGAATGCAGCTCATGTTGGTGAACCGCCATTTATGATGCACGTTTGCTACAGATTGTCAAGCTTCTTTTACGCACAAAGCTTGATTTAATTAATTAGTTAACAAACGATTAAGCAAGCAATGACGACACCCACAAACCCACCACCCAATGATCTACTTCACATCATCCTCGTTGAATAATAGATAGTAGAAAAAAAAAAGACTTGCAATGCATGTCACGTGGCTAACACTCCATGTGTCTTTTCATGTGACACTTTTAATTATTTATAGTAATATATGATCTTGTAAAAACTTTGTTAATTATTTAAAATTTTAGTAACGACCAACTGTACTAGCTACAGCACATATACAATAAATAATTTTTTCTAAATTTTAAAATTTTTGTATACTAAGTTGTCATGCTTAATCAGATGGCATTGACTAGACGTCTCGCCTTTTCTTAAAATTTTAGGTACAAGGAGATTCATTATCATTTCTTCGATGCCTTAAGAGCGTGCATTTTCGACGAGAGTGTTATAGGAGTTGCCTCCTAAAATTTGGTATCAGCACTCAAATAATTTATTTGGAATACTAAATTTTGGCCATGGCACCATTTGGTATCAAATTTGATACTTCAAAGAGCACTTAATTGACATTTGTGTCCTATTGAGAAATGTCAAAATATAACATTGATGCATATATTGGAGCAACTATAGGTGCTAAAATTTGTTATTGATGCTATTTAGAGTACCAAATTTTAACTTTAATATATTAAATGATCGGCATGAATGCATTGAAGATAGTCTTATATAATAAAATAAAAACTGTTGTAGGTACAAGGCTAACACGTGCCTGTGCCTGTGGTTTTCTATGTTACCGTCGCAATTGCCAACTTGTCTCCAATTTCTTTAATGTATTTAAATAAAAATTTATTTCCATGTAGCGCAAAAGGTACAACCGCATAAAGCAAAAATATTATAAGAGAATAAAAACATCCCCATCGCAAAGGAGGGCCCATACCACACCAATACATGCATGCATGTGAGAGGTGTTAAGTCAACTCCATACAAGAAAGCAACCACAAACTCTTGCTCCCTCAATATATTTTATTAGTAGAAGAAAAAAAAATTAAAAGAGGAAGAAAGATGACTTCTAATTTAGTAAGTATATGCTAACTTTCGTGAAAGTCAATACGAAGTTCATAGGGATTTATGGGATGCATATTTTGAAAAACCAACCCTTGGATTAGATAAATTTGTTATGGATGTCACGTCTACCAAAAATCACAATGATCTGATCGATGTAGGCATCTCAAAATATAGATTATGAAAAATTCTGACCATTATAAACTGTCACAGTTTTTTTCAGTGACATATGTGAGAAACTGACTGTTGGATCACCATTATTTTTGGCATGCTTGACATACATATGTATAGTATCTAATCCAACGGTCAGTTTTTCAAAATATACATCCCACAATCACCTATGAGCTTCATGCTGACTTTCACGAAAATTAGCATATGCTTATAGGATCATTTCTGTATATATATATATAGTCTGGTCAATTATTAATGGGATCATCATTTTATGTGAGATAAATTTACTGGTAGTCACTAAATGAGAAAAATACAAACTTCAATTAACTATTGATTTTTGTTTCTTTTTTCTTTTTTCTTTTTGTCAAGAAGAAATTTTATTAATCAAAACAAATGAGATAACATATCAATCACCAGTATGAAGCCAATCTAGCAGATGATCCTTCCAAGGAAAAAAAGATAAACAAGAGAGAGCAAATTTAGACATACAATCTGCAGCATTATTACCTTTTCTAGTCACATACTGCATGATACTAGGATGATAGCAATGAAAGGAATCGTTCGAAATCCATGGAATCGCAGCGGAAGACAAAATAAAACTTTTTAAATTGATGATTCCATCATCGAATGATCCT
>JAESVK010068873.1:0-21346 GCA_017140935.1 Hamamelis virginiana
CATAAAAGTCTTCAGCAGCAGCACCCTTCTTTCAACAAATTCAATCCTTCATTAATTGACACCGATTTTGTCGGTGTGAAAGTCTTCAATCAAGTTTATATTTCAACAAGGTAAGTTTATTTCATGAAAAGCTTGGGTTTTCCTTGTTGTTTTCATTGTATATTCTCGGATTTGTACTGTTTGGGGAGTTTTTAGTGTAAATCTTTAAATGTAACTTGTGTCTTTGGTGTTTACAAAGGTTTTGAACATGGATCCATGCTGTTTTGTTAAGGATTAAAGTTTTGAAGCATGCATCCAAAGGTTATGGGTTTTTAAAATGGGTTTTCAATGCATGCATGACAAAACCTTGTTAATTCTTCTTTATTTTCAAGTTTGGTTGTGAATTAAACATGGTTAAAGTCTATTTTGGTTGTGTTTAAGTGTTTGGGTTGTTGTGGTGTAGTTTTGGTAAGGATGGAGTAAGCTTGGAGTTCGTTTATGGAGTTTTTGCCGAGACCTAATCGACTAGTTGGGCTGTTTAGTCGACTAGTTCATCTGCATTTTTGGCTGGGTTGTCTACTGACTTGTAGTTAGTCGACTACTCTTAAGGAATTAGTCGACTAATCGAGGGATTAGTCGACTAATCACTTTGGTCTAGTCCACTAATTACGCACAAGTTCGCTTTTTTTCTTTTTAATATAATTTCTTCATCTGGTGTTCGTTTCGCATGATCTTTATATGCTTAGAAAGCTTATGAGATCTAGTTTATGATTTTTAAGGTTTTTGGAACAAATTCCTCTTGGAGAGAGAAATATTTTAGAAATACCAGATTTGTCCTTTCGTGTACACTTGTCTTCTTTGGCCTATATCTTCTAATTCTCTTTGCTTTCGGCCATGAGATTCAATGTGTGGTATCTAGACGTACTTGAGAATATGTATTGAAGTCTTAAGGCCTTTGGCTTAGCATTTTGGGGTTAATAGTCCTTGGAGTCGCGAGTGAGCGGTTTTGGGAAGCGAGTTGCTTTACTTTTGAGGTTGTGGATCCTTTGTGCTTATTTTATTTTATTTTCCTTGCTTGCCCTATATGTTGTTTCCAGATTTGGAAGTTACTTTGTAGGATCACTTGCATTGGGTGCATTGAGCATTGCATTGAGAGGCTCGTGGAGCCACAAATGGTTGGAAAACACAATTGCATTGAGGAAGGGATACGTAACCTTTTATTGTTAATGATAATATCCTTGTTTTATAACTACTATGAGAATGATATAAACTATAAACCCTGAGTTAAATGATATGATTTATGAATGTTGGTGAACCCTGTTTCTTATTGAATTGTCAAACCAGATACATAGAATATACCTGTTTATGAACTGTAGAACTCTTGTGGCATGATTATGAACTGTATGAAAGGTTTCACATGGAAATGCTTTACAAATGTGAATTGCTTATGAATATGGGAATGGTGTCTTTTTTATTAAACGCTTTATGAACAAGGTTGATGGGCTATAACCAAATTGTTTTACGAAATAATATATTTGTTGTGGTATTCGATTATGCCCTATCTTTCAAATGGTTTTATGAATAAAGAAAGTGATTTTTTTTACACTTAGATCATTCCCAACTCTTTGGAAAAGACTATAGCTTTGGAGATCTGTTTTATATAACTGTTTGAGTTAAGACTCTTGAAATATTTGGATTTAAATGAAACGCCTGCGTAAGGGTTTCTGGTTCATTGTATATTTGGATGCCATGCGTGACAGAGGTGTAAGGAAGTGATTTATTTTACACTTAGATCATTCCCAACTCTTTGGAAAAGACTATGGCTTTGGAGATCTGTTTTATATAACTGTTTGAGTTAAGACTCTGGAAATATTTGGATTTAAATGAAACGTCTGCATAAGGGTTTCTGGTTCATTGTATATTTGGATACCATGCGTGACAGAGATGTATGTGTGAGTTCGCTCCCTAACCTCCCTACGATGGATCCTGGTTATTGATATGATATATTATCACGCGAGAATGCAGGTGGCAGTGTGACTACAATTTTGGCCTCATCTCAGTGGGCATGGCATGTTGATAGTTATATTTTTTTAGGACATGTATGTATATATGTACGTGGACTAAATTATATCATTGGGGGTTTGGGCCTATGGCCCTTTTCGATCATATTTTGGGTGCGGGAGTGACTTCGGTCTCCGACCTGGTTTAATAATAGCCCCGTTAAGCTAAAGATTTGTTAGCTATGGACCTTGCGGGGAGACATGTATGCCACTCAGGCTGATTTCATACTGATGGGTATACTATAGATCCTACGGGGTGACGTATAGTGCCATGCTATGGATGAGGACAATATTTGGGCTCTAGTCCACATGTGACGGTTCATTCCACTTGTGAGACATATGCCATGTTCGTTATTGGTATTGGAGGTTATGGTTTTTCCACTGAAAGTCCACACAGCTTTTAAATATTGTTTATAAACTGATTTATAAAACCTTTGAGCTTCTGAAATATGAACTTTATATGAATATTCCATGTATCGTTATGTTATTATTAATTCGTAGATGTTACATTATTCTTACTGAGCAATTCGAGGCTCATTCCTGCTTTTCATGCAGCAGATTGCAGGTTGACTTGAGGTGCATATTTGTCTTGGCATAGTCCTCTGCTTGAGGGTTGTTGATTTGTCGTATGGTAGATTTCTGCATTGGTTCTACACGTTTATTATATATATATATATATATATATATATATATATATATATAGGGTGACGTTCCCCTTACACCCTATTTTGACACCTATGTTTACACCTCGTTTTCAAAACACTACCTATGATAAAAATTTTTGACGAACCGACCGTTGGATTCAATAGCTTTCTTATGCATATCATGTATACCAAAAATCATAGTGATCCAACGGTTAGATTTTAAGAAATGCCATTATAAAATTTTTTTATGTTTTTAATTAATAAAAAAATAATAGTTCTTCAAAATGATATTTTTCAAAAACTAACCGTTGGATCTGTCCAATTTTTTTCATACATGACAAATATAAAATAAGTGTCTAATCTGACGGACGGTTTCTCAAAATATTCGACCTATAATGGTATTTGAAAACGAGGTGTAAACATAGTTGTCAAGATAGGGTGTAAGGGGAACCTGTCAAAGCATTTTACGGACTGTATTTTAAAAACAGATTATCAGATCACTATGATTTTTGGCAGACATGACATTCATAAAAAGATTATCTAATCCAACGGTCGATTTTTCAGAATATCATTCCTATGGCTTCTAAAATGGACGTCCTTACGATAACGAGCGTAAGGACGTCCTAACAGGATAGGAACTATATATATATATATATATATATATAGAAAAATGTTCTATTGAGCATATGCGCACTTTAAGCTAAAGTAAGCAAAGAACACAAACCTTTGGATTGAAATCTTGAGATGAATCTTCCATTAAGTGAATGAGAATCCAAGGGCTTGTGTTATTTGCTGACTTTAGTTAAAGTGCGCATATGCTCACTAGATCACTTATATATATATATATATATATATATATATATATATATATATATCCGGAATAGTCGGTACGAAAGTTAGGTTGGGGCGTTACAATAGATATTTTCCATATTTGGCGGTTACCAAAATACTTTTTAAATATCCATATCTAAATTCCTAAAATCTCACTCCTATATATTTAAACAATTTTGAAATTTAAAATTTTGATTTTGCTATCCAAGCAAGATTTTCTGATAGCAAAATCACTTGAAAAAAAAATGTAAGCATATTTAGCTTTGATTATATACAAAAATTTACATGAATGAAAATATACAATAAATCATAGAGTCAAGTTTCATGTATACATTTAACAAATCTTCGAGATACATGCATCTTTGAAAAAAAAAAAAAAAAAAAGGACAGACGGACGTACATATTTCTTTGAAAAAAATATTTTATATTTAGCATCAAACGACTGAAAAAAAATACAGAGATACATGTATGTCTGAAAAAAAGAATTAAAAAAAAATGAAAACACATAGTTACATGTATCTATGAAAAAGGCAAAAATACATGTATATCTAAAAAAGACTATAAAAGCAACACATAGATACGTGTATCTCTGGAGAAAAAAAATCTACCTTTAGCATTCAACAACTTAAATAATAATAATAATAAAAACTACTAGCCTTAGATAAAAGGAGATCTTCTTCACAATGATCAAGTCAACTACATGAAACCAAAAGAAATAATATGCTGAACCAAATCTAAAGGATGAGCCAAAGAAAGATTAAAGAAGCCAAAAAAAGAAGTAAATCAATGCCTAAAGTGGAAGAAACTTGTGAGAAGGAAGGGGCATCGAAACCCAAGCAAAGAGGCTTTACTCGAATAATAAAACCAACTTTTGTGAGGTTGCAATCAAAGGATTTTAGGACATTAACAATTTCACCAGAATCCTACCAAGCAGTTGGCCAATCTTCCTAATCTTAAAGCCATTTCTTTGCTTCGGCTTGAGGGCTTGTGTGTGGCAAACGACCCACCTTCGTCCATATTCATTAACCTTTATTTTTGTTGTATCAACCCAACAATTAACACTAGCTAAGGATTTTATAACCTTTATATATCTTAATTTAATTTAAAAACTTTCCATTATCTGATTGGTTTATATTATTATTCAAATAAAAAAATTTCCTAATAAAGACCACCTTAAATCAAATAATATTATGAAAACTAAAATCTAGCTGAAAATAAGGGAAGAGTATATTAGATAATATATGTTATTAGTTGACTTTAAATTTTAATTAGAGGGGCCTATTGGTATATGATCTTATGATTTGGACTTTGTGATAATAAAAACTGTTTTCGAGGTTCTATTGGTCATTTTCCCTTTTATATACATATATATATATTTATTATCAAAATGACTTCCTTAAAAAAGTCCGTAAGAATCACTTCTTTCCAAATGACTTCCTATTCTAGAAAACTATGCCAAATACCACTTAAGTGTAGTAAACCCAAAGTCATCATCCACTTTTTAGGATAATTCCTTATTTCTTCTAAATCCCAACACAAAATTAGGAAAAACAGTTAAATATAAATATAAAGTGGAATGATCAAGTCAGCATTTGCTAACTTAGTCAAAGTCAGCAAACACTTAAATGACCATCAGATCTCGGCCATTTGAGTGATAATGTAGGCCACTTGAATGATCTAGCGGCCATTTAAGCATTTGTTAACTTAGGCTAAGTAAGCATTTGTTGACTACATCATAACTCTATATATAAATGGACTAAAGTAAAAAACATAGTATTCAGCAGACAATTTATGCTTTCATTTGTGGGTGTCAAGCCGTGGAAAATAAGCTAATTAAAAAACCATTATTAGTAAAAGACACAATCAGATGCTTCAAATCTTTGCTGGCGCATTTGAGCTACCCATTACATGTTCGTTCTTGAATCATTCTTATTCATGCTCCTCCTCTCCAGCTCTATAAGTTGAGACTGCCATTGATTCTTCCACTCACCCCTTTTATCCAATCTCTGAGTAGGAAAAAAAATGTAAAGTCCCACATCAACACAAGAGTGGTTAATGAAAAGAGAGATGAATCTCAAATCAAATCACTTGCCAATGGAGCTGACAACGGAATGTTTTAGTACAAATAAAATTAATTAATAACAAGACACATATAGTAAGTAAGATTTGATTTTCAATCGAGACATGATTTCTATTGCAACACAAGAATCCATAAGGACAAACGGAGACTTTTCATTAATTGCAAATTAATCCAAGTCCAGTAAGGTGAAAAATTGTACAGGCAGGAGAGAGAGAGAGAGATTAATAATTAATATTAACTATACATTTAATGTTGTTACCCAACTCACTAAGTTTATTGACCTTTAAAAGATCTCACTTTTTATTAATCAAAATAACTAACACTAAATGTATGTGCACATTAAATATTTTGGGATTAAGAACATAAGTATTCATAATAACCATGAGGTATAAATTGTTTTATATGTCAGTATAAAAATAATTACCCCAAGACAGTCCCGTTCAATACACACAAGTGTACTAGTACAAGAAGTTGGAACTAAACCTGTTGGCCCAAATATACTCTAGAGGGGGGGTGAATAGAGTATAGGCAAATAAAAATTACTTTAATAATGGGATACAAGATTTTTGAAAACTTGAAAATGGATGAGTAGAATGCAAGATTGAATATTAACTAAATACAACAAAAAGCAAATATATAACTTGAAATAAAGAGATTGAGTTAGAGAATCAAACGCAAAGATTTAACGTGGTTCGGTCTCCGCCTACATCCACGCCTCAAAAACTCCGTCAAGAGGTTTAATCCACTAAGCAACTCCTTCAAGGTGGAGAAACCTTTACAACTTGCCTTCTTTTAAGGTGGAAGACAACTCACCCACAAGAGTTCTCACAAAATCCTTACAAAACTCACAATACAAATGATTGAATATTGAATGATACAATGAATGTTTCTCAAGGCTGATTTGTGATCAATACAAGAGCACAATAATTTCTCAAAGAATCAAATGGATGAAACACAAGAGTTTTTAATCAATGAGAAGAGTAAATATTGAATGCTTGAGAGTAATGAATGTAAAGACAAAAGATTGAATCACTAGGTGAACAACGCATTTTCAAAGGTATTTTTCATTCCCGGACTCGGTTAGTCGACTAGGACAGGCTGATTAGTCGACTAGCTAAGCAAAAATAAGTTTGAACAAATTTTGGGTTTGTTAGTCGACTAGAACATGGGGTGTTAGTCGACTATCAACTTAAACACATTTGGGAAAATTTGATCCGGGATCGGTTAGTCGACTAGCTAAGGGCGATTAGTCGACTAGCAAAATTGCAACCAAAACATAGCTACTGACCTTCCATTAGTCGACTAGTAAGAGAGTTTTAGTCGACTAGAAAATCATTAATCGACTAGTCAAGGGTGATTAGTCGACTAACTTAGAATTTCATAAACATTGCTTATGTACTCCAATTAGTCGACTAGGACTAGATGGGTTAGTCGACTAGTGAAGTTGTAAAGGCAATAATTCGAAATTTCTAAGTCAAAATCAACACTAAACACTTTGACAAGTTAACTAAGTATTCCAAAACATTTAAGGTCAATTTTGAAAGCAATTTAAGCATGAATGCTAATGCACAATGAGATGTGAAAAAGTTTTCTCTTGAGCTTTACACAATTGATCATGAAAGATGTCTTACAAAGAGTTCCTAAAAGTATTTGTAGATCTACTTGACTTCAATTGGCCTTTATGAGCTTGAGCAAGTCTTCAAGTTGGTCTTCAAGGATTGAACATCTTTGAATTGCTTTGACACTTGAAGTTTATCACCATGAGCTTTGATTTGAATAAAGAGCACTTGGAATGCTTGATGAATGTTGATGAAGACTCTAAAGACAATCTATGGAGACATAACACTCAACCATTTGTTAGAAGAAATGTATGATTTAGTTATCATCAAAATAAGGTCAAAGGACCTTAGGGCTAACAAAACCGTTCCCTAAAGTCAAGACAGACCTACTGAAATCTTGTGATACAATCTTACCAATGGTGTATCCAACTCCATCTCAGACTGTCAACAATAAGCTTATATTCTACAAGAACTGATGATTTGATCTTCTGTGTGTAAGCCGAACTCTACACACCAGATCATCTACAATGTAGAATAAAAGACACACATGCATAATATTAGATATAAAATATAACGCAAATATTACCTCATACAGATTCTCATTAAAATGAAAATACCTAAATTTATTAATAAATAAATATCAAGGTCCAATATATAAAAGTATAGTATATAACCCTAACAAAGGGTTGGATTGTGGAGATGGGTATTGAAGCTAAGGTGAATACAAGGTTGAAACAGAGAGTTTTTGGTAAGGGTGTTAGGTTTTCTGCAGACTTGGTAGTTAGCTGAGCTTCCTGATATCATTCCTTGGCTCATTTTTCTCTCTCTTCGTTGTTTCCTCTCTCCCTCCATGTATTTATACTTTTATACTGGGGATAGGGATTTGAAAAAATAAAATAAAAAACAAGAAAACAACAAAAGGAAAAAAATATATTAGGGAGAAAGGGATTGGAAGCTTTCTCTGTTTTTCTGTGGGTATTAATGGTCTAACGGATTTCAATTAACGGTCATAATCAATAATAATTTTTTTTTTCCAAGTCACATATATCATATTAGTAATTATCTCTATTGGGAAAGAGGAGCAATAGGAAAATGCGATATCTTGCAAAAATGTTGTCCCAAAAGTATATTCTATATGATGTGGCGGTTAATCTAACCCTTCTTTTTTTAGCAAATTCTTTAGTTAATAATAAATGAAGGCTATGATTGATTTGTAATGATTTTTTGGGATATATCGCATTTCTCGGAGCAATAAATGGACCAATTCTCACTAATAAGGAATAGAATCCAGAACCTCATTCGATAAAAGGAGGCATAAAGCATTAAGTCAAAGCTCATTTTTCTTCCTGATCTAGTCAGCAATGCTTATATTTCTTAGGTAAGCATGAATCTAATAAAAAATTGTGGGATACATGTTTTGAAAAGTTGACCGTTGGATTAGATATTTTTCTTATATATGGATATGCTGTCAAAAATCACAGTAATCTAATGTAAATATCTTAAAATATAGATTGGAAAAACTGTGACGTTTAATCGAAAATATCATAGTTTTTCTCAGTGACATTTGCGAGAAACTGATCGTTAGATCACTATAATTTTTAACTTGCATGACATACATAAGTATATATATATATTATCTAATAGTCATTTTTTGGAAATATTTATCCCACAATTATCTACTACCTTTATATATACTGATTGAATTGCAATAATGCATTTCCAAGTGTAACTTAGCAGTCCAAATTTGTAGTTTTTCTATGCATATTAGTAGCTTTTTATTATTGGTTCCCTTATGTTAATTGTTTTTAATCTTTTGCAGAATTGTGTATAAATGGAGTAAATTAAGTGCTAATAGTGGAAGGGCTCAAAGAAGCTTAAGTTGAAGCAAGTTAAAGGGTGATTCAATCAATAAAAAGATGCAGAGAACACTCATTACCATTATCTGTAGTCAAATAATCCAAAGCTAGAATTTTTGAACCAGTTTCGAGTCATTACCGATAGTTGCAAGATAGAACTATCGGTAATCGTTGAAGCCAAGAACTTGAGCAAAGCATCAGCAGCCTATTACTATCGATAAACCCATTTCCTATTATCGGCAGTGATGATCGAAAATGCAGCAAGTCAGCCCTTTTATTTCCAGTTTTGTTGCGCTATCGATAGAGCCGAATCCTAACTATTGATAGAAGGAAAAGACTTAACCATTAAGCAAGCTACAAAAGGCCATTACCGATAATGGGCATCACGCATTACCGGTAATGGTAGCCGACATTGCACTTTTCTGCAGACTTTTTAACCTTTTCGAGGGGCATTTTGGTCATTTCACTTCATGTTATATATAAGCAAAGTGAACTCCTCTCACACACTCTCTCTTCTCTTCTACTCTCTCCATTTTTTCCATTAGTTTAACTTAGTTTAGGATTTTTATTTTTCTCTTCTCTTTAATCCTTCTTAGTTTCTTTTTATTTCTATAGAATAGTTTAGCTTATTTTCAAGTTTGTTTTCAATTGTAATTTCATTTTATTGTTTAATTTCTCTGTACTAGAATAGTTTGTATTATTTTTGGGTTATGTAATTTATTTTCATAGTTTCAAATTCAAATCAATGTCTTCAATTTAATTACTTTACTTTTAATCTGCTTATTTTCAAGTCATGAGTAGCTAAGTTTCAAGTAGCTAGGATTGATAGGGAATTCTTGATTCACATCCAAGGTACATGATTTCTCACACTATTTCTCTGCTTGATAGATTTGGATATTGATGAAAAACACAGTATTTGCTCAGATCCACTAGGATTGGCTAGCTTTGACCATATGTAGACAGGGTCTCTTAGCACAGGTGGCACTTAGCACTGAAAGCATTCCAAGTGTTTGTTAAAATGTTTGAATGAATGTTTAGCATCAATATCCTATAATCTTAAAGCAGGAATGTATTTATTGAAAAATCCTTTATCAAAGATCATTCTTCAATCATAGATGAGAATTCTGTTACAAATACTTTTAAAGCTAAATCTTCCGCCCAAACCATTCTTCAATGTAATTTGGGTATGTAAATATTTTGGGTTTCCTTGCTAAATATTCCATCCAGACCATTCTTCAATGTACTCTGGATGTGTTTAAAAGTGTGAGAAATTAGCACCAATGATGTCGACAAGTTGAATTCTAAATCCCAGCTCTTTTCTTTCATTGTTTTAATATTCCTTAACTTTCGTGTGTTTAGCATAAACATCTCTCAAAACAAACCACATGATTTTTATTTCTTTTTCTCGATTCTGAGCAATCTTCAAATGAATTTGTAATCTTTCTCGACTCCCTATCCCTGTGGAGATGACCATGGGTACTCCCATGAATTACTTTTTTTGATTTTTATGAAGATTGCATTATTCAACCCTTTCAGCACCAATATTATAAACTTTATTTCACTTCAAATGATAATCTACCCAAACTTGAGATTTGGCACAAACAACACTGAAACACAAATGTACATAACTAAACAATAGAACAACACTACACAACTCATCCAAAACCTAAACTGCCTAACATCTACCCTTTGGCTTCCTAAGCTGGCCAAGAAAAGGAAACTTGAAAGCTCAAAATTAGGTGTTAGCGACAATATAAGAAGAAATAATTTATGCTCAAATAGACAAAGAAGGCCTATGATCATTTTCCATGAATCACAAATGTGTAAACAATGCGCAACAATACCATCAATCATGCATATGCTAAACAAATGGGAACGATGGTAATGGAACGAAAAAGAAAAGAGAAAAACACAAAGATACATGGAAAGAACACAAAAAGTTCAAACAAGAACTAAAAAACTTAAGCAATGCATTCTTTAATTCAAAATGCTTCATAAATGATTTGTGCATGTGCATTAATAAGAAATCACTTATACAAAAGTATATGCACAAAACAAAGCATAACTCAGAGATTTATAAATTCATCTAGCCATGCACACATTGAAACAGATTAAAAAACATAAAGTGATTAGGGGAATGACTGAAAAATCAAAAAAATTAAACAAAAACTACCTAAATATGAACAAAACTACCATTTGCATGTGTGAACAACAAGTGTGAACCTCTCCACACCCCCAACTGAAATGTGCATTGTCCTCAATGCATACAATGATAAGCATTAAAGACACAATGAAAAGGAGAGAAGGAACAAAATCACCTGTATGCGTTTGTCAAGATTTCCTCAATTACCTATGAAAATGGTTAGAATGCTCACAATAACAAGAAAATAAAAATTAAGAAAGAAAAGAAATGCAAAATGACTAAATAAGAAAGATAAAATCTACTATGTACAACCTACTATACACATATCCTGTCCACCAGGATCAAAAACTATTCGGATTTGCTCCTTCTTTTCCAAACCCTTCTCAATTGAGTTCCCTATAGTAGATAACTCATTCAAGAAGTTGGGAGCAACTTCCTCCACCATATTCTTATGAATGCCCTTTTTACTATTTTGATAAATTTTATTTTCGCCCGAGGTGGCGAAGTTTAAAATATAGGGCAATGAAATGAAGTCAAGCTCAGGTGGTTTGGATATAAGGGATGAAAACTCCTCTTTAAAAGAGGAATGGGTTGACTCCTCAAACCTAAGCGGTGCCCATTCTTTTGTTTCCAACTTATCACTTACCTTTACCTCAACAAAATTGGTCTTTAAAACCTGAGACTCATTACACGCACTAGTATTCACAAGTGACTCATTAGGAAAGTCATTTAAAACATCATTTTCAACATTCCTAGTGTGTGTGATTTCTTGGAAGTGTTCAATATGATCATTGATGCCATTAGAAATTTCATCACTTTGTTGAACTTGAAAATTTTTTTGTGGTTGTGGAGGAAAGTTATCCTATTCTTGAAGCACAACCAATGAGTTTGTCAACTCAATAAGTTCGTTTCTAATTTCATCAAGTTAGATTCTAACATGAACATTTAAATCAGTTTGATTTTGCATGAATTTTAAAAAAAGTGTCCTCCAAGCTCTCTTGAGATGGTTGGTCCATTTCATTCGGTGGTAGGGCATAACTTTGGGTCGAGCATGAGTCAAACCCTTGAAATTCTTGACCATAATAATAGGAGGATTTACCATCGTATTCATAGTTTGGTTGGTCTTGAGAGGGATAGCAACCCTGTGGCTCTTGTAGATTAACCTCGTAACCATTTCTCCAATCAAAAGTAGGGTGATCTTGCCACCTATGATTATATGTGTTAGAATATGGAAAGTTATAAGAGTTTTCTGGTGCACTATAGAAATGTGTATTCATGTCCTCACTTTCTACCAAATAAGGGTAATGGTCATAAAGGTTGGTCTTGGAATTTTTTTTTTCATTTTTTTTTTATTTACTCCTAATGGGAATTACATTGATTGAACAACTTTCAAAGCGAAGAAAACTTACTGCAATTGCAAGTTACCTCTAACTCCTTCTGAATTTGTTGTCTTTCAACTGTTGCCTATCCCCGGCAATGGCGCCAAAAATGCCTGCCTGTTAGAAGTGTTATGCAATCCCAAGCGTAGGATCTATCTGTTGCAAGCATTTTGGCAAATATAATACTAATGTATACCATGTGGAAAAATATATAGTGCACCATAAAATATATATATTTCCTATAATATATGGCGAGTAGCACACAATTTCTTAGGGTAAGTGGACAATGAAGGAAATGATGGCAGCCATGGTTTCTAAGAGAATGCAGTCAAGA
Organism: Hamamelis virginiana; assembly: GCA_017140935.1. Taxonomy (NCBI): domain Eukaryota; kingdom Viridiplantae; phylum Streptophyta; class Magnoliopsida; order Saxifragales; family Hamamelidaceae; genus Hamamelis; species Hamamelis virginiana. The sequence continues at coordinate 12,866 of JAESVK010068873.1, forward strand.
GGGGTAAGTGGACAACATAGTTTTGATTTATATTTCATGTTACACACAATTTCTTTATGTGTTTCTTACATATTGTATCTAAATTTGTATGGCCAGTCACAGGAAAGTCCAGCTTCAGTTGGTCTGGTAATACTTTATCAACCATATTTTCATATAGTTCCATTGTTGTTTGACTTATCTTAGTATTTTTAATCTAATTTTATTAATTTTCTATTCAGTAGTCGCAACGAAGTGGGATAGGAACATGAGGTAACACAAATTTAGAAAATGCGAAATGCACATTGTTAAGCTGGATGGAGGATGGAAGAGTGGTTGCAGAGGGTACCATTGCTTTTTCAGATCCAAAAGCTTTAGTTCACCACATGCTTGTCGGACGCGATTGTTATAAGGTTTGGGTGAATAGCGTATTCGTCCCAATTTTCCTTTGTTTCGTGGAACGCGTGACCTACATACACTAGACGATGCATTAGGAAGTACAGTAACCTGGCCAATGTACGCCATTCGTTTTGATGGTTGACATCCATTACAGGTAATGGTAGTTAATGTAGAAACACTTCATTTCTAAGCTTGAGGTATATTTTTAGGTAAGTATATGCTTACTTTTCATACATGGGAGGCACGGAATCAGTCATCTAAATGTAGTAGTGTTGAAAAACTGTGATTATAGAAGTGCTATAAAACTCTTATACTGTTAGGTGAAATTATAGAATGTTGCAAAAACATACGGAACTCTGCCGGATTTTTGTCTAAAAAGAAAAAAAAAAAACTATTTTATATTTAGGATGGTTCATATGATTGTTGGTTGCTGATTAATAGGAGAGGTAGGATGTGCAAGGATGCGTCATTTGAATGTAGTAATGTTAAAATACTGTGATTATAGAAGTGCTATAAACTCTTTTATTATTAAGTGAAATTCTGGAAAGTTGCAAAAACTGATGGAACTCTGCCGGATTTTCGTCTCAAAATTGAAACAATATATTTTTTAATATTTAGGATGATTCATGTGATTGTTGGTCGAATTGCTTATTATTAGGAGTGGTAGAATGTGTTATTTGATTTTTCTAGTGATCAGACACTATCATTATAGAAGTGTTAAAAATATAGAGTTAATGTCCATTTGTTAAGTAAAAAAAATTCCCCCCGACCCCATATCTGAATAAAGTGGTAAAAAAGAATGGTGATAAGTCATATAGAATCAATGGAGTATGGTAAAATCCCTCCATGATGCATTTTATTAAAATTTTTTGACTGACAGAGGGATCAAATGGTATAGTTCTTTTGTTGGTAGCTTGGAGGATTAGAAGCATGACTATTGCTTTCCAATTGGCTGTTGTGAGACACATTATAATTTGTGAAATATATGTGTATTTTAAGTTGATAATAAATTTTTGTAACAATTATGTTGTTTTTGTAGTTTGAAGATTATGAAATTGGAGATACAAGAAATGAAGGATGGATGAAGTTAAGCTTTTTCTTTCTTTTTTTTTTTGTCTATTTTGGAAGGGAATGAATGTGGGAGAAATATGTATTCTTAAGAAACTTGTCGTGGAATTTGATATATATACAAATAGTTCTTTTTTGTGTTTAGAACTTTCAAAGTCATAGAATGTGAAGAATTTGATTTTAAGAATTTATTTTAATGGAATGCGCATTTTTCTTCATGTTAGTGGTAACTTCTATATGATGATGCATATGAAGATTATCTCAAACAAGCAAAATAAATAAATAAAAAAATATTTGCGTCATTTTTAAAATGTCGTGGAAAAGTTTAACAAGGCTTTTAACGGCGTTTTTAAAATGCCGTGGAAAATACTTTTAAGGGCGTTTTTTAAAATGCCGCAAAAATCACTTTCAATAGCATTTCTGAAATGCCGCAAAAAAGTTTTTAAAACGCCTCAAAAAAACATTTAAAAGCGTTTTTAAAACGCCGCGGAAGGTAATATTAACGACGTTTTTAAAAACGCCGCAAAAGACCAAAACTTTTTACTGCGGTGTTCAGGAAGGCATTTTATGCGGCGTTTTTAAAACGCCACGAAAGGCTATTGAGGGCGTTTTTAAAACGCCGCAAAAGGTCATTTTTCTTGTAGTGTTCTTCATTTGGCTAACAAAAATGGGAGAGAAAGGAAAGGAGAGAGAGAAAGTGGAGGGAAAGGAAGTCAAAATTTGTTCTCTCCAAATTGACGAGATTTGGAGAGAAGAGAAGAGAAACGGAAAAAATTAATTTTATGTCCACATACATTGTTTGAAGTGTTAGAAGAGTAAGGGTAATGTTGAAAATTACTCCTAATTAATATTTTTTCCTCTTCTTTTAATGAAAGCTATCCAAATAAGATGGAGAGAAAGTTAACTTCCTCATTCTCTTCTCTTCCCTTAATGAGGTTCTCTTCTCTTCTCTCCAATTCTCTCAATCCAAACATAGTGTAAGGGAGAGATGCTTTTAAACTATAAAATAATGTCAACTTTTGAGAGCTTAATGTCTTAAAGGAGATCACGGTGGGTCCATTTTATAGTTTGATGTTTAAGTGGTTTAATTAATTTAGACTAGAGGTAGTATAGAAAGAGAAATTATTTCATGAGCTAGATATATATATTTTCTCTGACACATGTTCTCCATTAATATATAATAAATATGTGAAGAATATTTATATATATCTAGTTAGGAACTATATGCTCAGCTCACCAAATAATTTTTCATATAGACAGAATGGTATCCTTTTTAATATGTATTGTTCACATGATATATGATTAATTAATTTTTATTTTTTAAATAAAATTGACAAGTTCATTTCTTGTTGACCATTTTATATTAGGTGGCTTTAATTTGCTCCGTTCAAAATTATTTTGATTTGGAAATTCTATTGTTCTTAATAATTAAATAATTTTTAATTTTTAAATAAAATTGACAGGTTCATTTCTTGTTGACCATTTTATATTAGGTTGGTTTCGCTTAGGCTTTTTGCCAATATTTTAAAACCTGGACCGTTCAACGAATCGGAAATGTCTTAAGGGTCAATAGGTTCAACCGTCGGGTCAACCGGGTTGAATCGTGACGTCACCATGACGTCATAAATATATATTTTATTTATTTATTACAATAAAAGCTGTAAATGATTCAAAATATAATTCTTGTAGAATGTTTGTACAATTAATTCATATATTTGAATTTATGTGCAATCATCAAAATTGAAAATTGATAATTACTATTGATCAATCTTTATTATATATATTCTTTAAAATGCAAGATAAGAATATTGTATTATTAAATTAGGTGCTTGAGTTTCTTTTTGCTATTTGGGATTTTTTTAGACTAATTTGCCTTTTTAGCCTTCTTGAATGAATTTTTGTGGGTTAAATCAACTGGAGAGGGGACTGGTTCCCATTTTAACCAGTTGATTGACTCAAACAACTTTGATACCTCAATCTCGAACCCATCCCACCTTAACTCTCGGCCGGGCCGGTTCGGGTTTGATAACACTGCTTTTTGCAACTCAATTATCGATGTATTAGTTGGTACTGAGTTTTACTATATATTTGCACAAAATATTTGTATTAACTTGGAAGATCTGACTTTTTTTTTCAAAATTTTCTTATCTTCTTGATGTGATAAAGTGAGCATATAATGTGAATTGGTGCAAAAGTTTTAAGCAAATAAAACTTTTATTTATGTAACTAGCGCGTTAGGGTTATTGGGGTCCATTTGAATAAGGGTGCGTTTGGATAAGCTTCCACTTCCTGTTTTTCTACTTTTAATAGTAAAAAAAGAAATTTTTTTTATATTTTCTATAATGCAAAGTTTTGGTAGTTACTTTTAAAAGTTGAGGAAGCACCTCAACTTAAAGTAACTACCAAATTTTTTGCACTCAAAACTTTCATCTTTTTACTTTTAAAAGTAGAAAAAATGAGTAGAAGTTTATCCAAACGGGCCCTAAGCTATCACTTATTATTTTCAAAAGCATAAAAAAGCAATAATTTTTTTTTCCAGTAATATATGCTTCCCAAAAAATTATTCAAAAAAGGCGTCCAAAATGAATTCTAACATTCATTTATTCTCAACAATTAAAAGTAACTATCGATATTTTTCACACTCAAAATTTTTATTTTTATATTTTTAAAAATAAAAAGCGAAGAAGTGGTGACTTATATATATATATATATATATATGCAAAGGACCCCACTTAATTAGGTAGGCACTTATATAATCTGGATATATAAGCTCTCGGATGCAAAACATTCAGGTCGCCTTTGGTTTAATTCTCTAGTTTTTATGAGGATTAATTAATAAAGACCTTAATGATCACGTCCCAATTTATTATTATCTATTTTATATAATTGAGCTGCATGCGTCTGTGTCACAAATAGCTTGAACCCAACAGATTGATGCAGGTCTCTAAAAGATAAGCTTGGCTGTATGAACATTCTAGTCATTGTTGACGGTGCTTCAATAAATATTTTAACCCAGCTTGCATTATAAGCCACGCTAAGATCAGTTCATATTTGTTTAGCTGCATGCAAAGTTCCTCTTACGGTGACTGGCTCCAATCATGAATTTTTTAATAGCATATTTATTTATTTTGTTAGTTAAAAAGAGAGCTGAGGCGTTCACAATAGTGTGGTACATAAGAAAGTTCTTGAATAAGCCGATGCTTCAATTATGGGAATGATTGGCATTTATTAGAGTATTCTTCAAAGACCCATATGGAAAATTTTGAAAACTAGATTATGCCAAATATATCTCTTACAACAAGTTGATTACTTGTTTTGAAAAAATTATGTTAATATTTTATTTCCTATACAAGTCTGAAGAGATCTACATCAAAATGGGACTGATACAATGTTGGAAAAAAAATCAATCATACTTGAAGAGAGTAAAAACCTGTAGTTATTCATGGCTCGACACGTGTCAGATCGAGGCTTGATTATCCGATCCTACGGGTACTATTTGACCTGGTGGATTCTATCCAACCTGGGAACCACCTCATCAGTCAACATCACTTAATAAGGATGCTCAGAAGCCATCTGTCCATTCTTAATCATTATAAGATGGTCCTGACAATTGATCCATGCATGACAGGACATGACATGATTACCAGGTGAGGTAGATGATTAAATAGTTGCCTTGACCACTTATGTCAACCATTAATTGTGATTAGAGGCAGGGTAATGGGCGTTGATGATGATCTATAGCTCAATTTGAGCTGTCGATGTGGCGATCTCTTTGATCACCCTTATAAAAGCACTCTCTCTCTCTCATAGAAGATATGCAATTCAGACTCTATCTCTAGACTGTGTTATTTCTCTCTACTTGCTCTGAAGACTAACTTGATTGTTGGAGCTTTGTAGGAAAATATCGCACCGGTGTTCAAGTATGAAAATACAGATCCACCGCAAAACCAGATCCACAAGAGCACCGACTCATTACTTTTTTTCAACATCATCAATACTCATCTTCTACTAGTCAAATTTTAAGTTTAACATAATTTATCAAACCATACTTGTGGGGGCTTGCTAGGAATTCTTGATTGAAGACGCTCTTATTAATCTTTTACAAATCAAGCTTGATACGTATGTTTCCATGCATTGTGGGCTGGTCAACCTATTTATCGGTCTTATAGGTCTTTCGGCTCGCTTACAGGTAGGTCTATCAGGTCCGTATTTCTAAGTCTTCTGAGCCTCAAGGCCTATTCGCCCATTTCCACTTGGGTCAATCTGCTCATTTCTAATTTTCTTGGGCTAGTTAGCCCATGTCCACTATTCCAAGTATCTAAGCCCATTTTCATCCTTTAAGGTACCTTTTTCGCTAGTCAGGGCTTGCTGGCCCACTCGGATCGTCCTCTTAAAAGGAACTTCAGTAGTCAATTTACATGGGACCTTGTTATTGCAACCCCTCCCAACTATTAGCCCACCTCAATCATTTGTGATTTTTTACCGTTTTATGAAAAAATTCATTGTTTTTAAGAAAACTAGCCACTTTAACCACTAGAAAACATCATTTTGAACAACTTTGTAGAAGAAAGTTTTTCCAAAATCTATCATTTAAGTAGACTTTTTGATCATTTATTATTTTTATAGAATATTTCATAAAAAATGCCAAAAAGTCTACTTAAATGATAGATTTTGGAAAAACTTTCTTCTACAAAGTAATGATGTTTTCTAGTGGATAGGGCGTCTAGTTTTCTTAAAAACAATGCATTTTTTCATAAAACGGTAAAAAATCACAAATGGTTGGGGTGGGCTAATAGTTGGGAGGGGTTGCAATAATAAGGCCCATTTACATGTCATTCATTTTGCGTTCACCTTTTGATCAAAGTATGGCTAAGACATTCACATTTTTTTTCCTTTAATGTTTCTTTAAGAACAACACGTAGAAAATAAGGGTGCCACTAAGACTTTTAAAACATTGGTAAAAATTAGGGACCAATGACCCTTCAAATATGTTGTAAATTCCCCCCAAAAAGCTATTTAAAAAATCGGGCTTAACACACTGTTATACCATAAATAAATCTGAACTAATATAATTGTGCAATTCAAGTAGGTTTTGTAGTAGGGCCACTAAGAATTGTAAAGTGGGAGAGAGCTAGGCACCTGGACTAAGTCAACACTTGATTTCCTATTTTCAAGGGGCTGATAGCATGAAACAAGGAGCACATTCACCCATGAAGCCAACTATAGCAAGAGTAGGCAGCAAGCAATATGTGGGAGAGAGGCTGCTAGAAAATTTGTCTATAAATAAAAGCTTGAAGGCATCAAGAAAGACACTCAATGTCACCCAAACTACTGCTAGTTTTTAGAGTTTAAATTTCAGCATTTTTCTTCAATTCATAGTTGTAATCGTTATTATCAATTCATGGTAATTTACTGCAATTCCGTAGAATAGCTTGCTTTCATTTAATTAAATTAGCTTGTTGTTAAATTAGCCTAATTCATAGGCTACATTACTTTTAAATTAATTCATTCTACTCATTTAATTTAATCGCAATTTGTTCATTTGGCATTTCATTCTTTATTTTGTTAAAGTCCTATTGATCCGTCATAGGCAAGGAGGACCCTGATAAAGGGAAGAACCCAACCCTTTCACAATTGCTTGTCATCCATCCTTGATTTTAAGGTGGATTGGCTTTAATTTCAACCTATTTGGTTTAGGCATGCTAGCGTACACCTCGAAAGCCAATTTGTGTGCAAACACACACACATAGGATTCAATACTCATATAAGCTGATACATTGGTTTTAAAGAAAAAAAAAAAGTGGGTAGTTAATTTTACATGCAATTTTTTATTATTATTATTATTATTATTTAATGTATAGTAGAGCCCCATTTTAGAAGCTCGCTTAAAGTCCCAAAATTCCATGGTTAATTCCATCCGAACTAGAAGCAAGTTTTTGGTGGCATAAATGAAATAACAAAAATGTTGTAGTTGGGCTAATTTTTCTATTAGAATTCTTGGAGCCAAGGGATCTTTAGGTTGCTTGTGGTGGAAGCCAAAGGGTTTTCTATGCATGTGTATTAATTTGTATTCACCATTTGGAGTAGTTTCCAAAGGAAGCACCGTTTCTCATGGAAGAGTCTAGTGACTCTAGACTTGACTATAAAATGGGACTTAGGTTTTCGGATTAAATTTGAGTGTATTCTTGTACTGGGTTCTCAATTTTTCTCATAGTAAGAAGATTTTTTTTTTTTTTTTTTTTTTAAGTTCATGGATGTAGGCAAGTTTGCCAAATCACATAAATTATTGTGTATGTGTGCTCTGTTCTCTCTTCATCTTTGTTTCCATTTTTATTTTTACTAGTTTGTGGGTGATTATCTTTGAAGTCTTGTTGCGGAAGCAACGGTTCCCAACAAAAAAAAATGCATTAAGTTTCTAAAATGTGGATCCTAATGTGTCCATAATTAATCCTAACATTTCAATATTTATTTATTTATCTTCCCTCCATTTTCTACTCTTTTAATAAAAAGTGGATGAGTTGAATTGAGTAGCTAGGCCATTTCCATCAGACATGTTTGGAGAGCTTTTAATTAGTGTTAGGTAATGTCAACTAACTGTTATCCCACTCATTGTTTAACTTCAATGGACGTTTTAGGCCACGGGCTTAAGCTATCCATCATTCAAATTTACCATTTGATTAATATCCTTCTTCTACATATTATTCTCATATATTTAGGTATTTCTTCAAGTATTTCTTTGTTCTTTTATAATTTGTAGCTATATATGCAGAACCATTATAAAAAGCGGCAGCTTTTGTCACGAACCTTAGAGTAAATTTGAAATTGTGGGGTTTCAAAAAATCCTAAAATTAATAGATCCAACTATATATCTTATAATCACGAATAGTTATATTGCAAGCATTTTTGGTTTTGTATTTTCGCACAATGCCACACCCAACTGAATTAAGGGTACATACAAAAGATCAATCATTCATACAGCAGACAAGAACTTTATTTATTTAAATAATCTATTCATCATTTTTTTCCCAATAATTAGGA
>JAESVK010068880.1:0-11648 GCA_017140935.1 Hamamelis virginiana
TTTTTTTTTTTTTTTTGTAAATAGAAAGTATTAGTAAAAAATGATCTAATTGTGACGACCCATATATTTATTTTTCACGTATATTGCCAAACATCCTATTTGAATGAAAAAAACTGTGGTCGGTAGACCTGGAAAAAGAAGAAGAAGAAGAAGAAAAGGAACAAAAAGAGGCATTTGCCATTTTTGATAGTTTATTATAATGACCTGTGTTAATGTTAATCCTGAAAGGTCTTATCAAAAAAAGTTGTTAATCCCAAAATGTATCCAAATCAACAGGATACAACAGAACGACATATAGGTATAATTATGGATCCGGGCCAACTGGATGTTGCTTCTATAAACAAAATTTTAAATTAAAGTAGTGTCTGAAAATAATGAAATGATTTTAAAATTTCTTATAGGAAAATTGTATTAGAGAAGTTTATTGTGTCCAAGTGCCCTAAACATTTGGGGTTGAGCCTTGCTTGGCACCAACCTACATACCTGATCCATCCATGCCCAACCCAGGGAAACACGTCTAGAGGTATACACAAACAGAAGATAAAGAGAACAAAAAACAAAACAAAACAAAAAGAAAAAGAAAAGCTGCTAGTATTCTATGTACCTTTAAAACAAGCTCCTCAAAGCACTGCTCTACATTGACTCGAGTTTTGGCACTACATTCAAGAAAAAGACATCCGTATTCTCTAGCAAAATCAATTCCCTCCTTTTTGGTCACAACCCTTTCAGTCTCCTGAAAAAGAGATGGATTAGATGTGGATGACACCCTTTAACGGTGCTAAACATGATGATACAATCCAAGATTCTAACATCTCATAAAAACAAGACAAAGCAAAGTTTAAAACAAATTTTGGAATAAAACATGACAATCAAAATTAGCAATGGATTTTTGGCACCAGCTTCCCTTCACACCCTGGGTAAAATTAAAGAATAAGAGTTTCTAAAAAATATACCTTATCAACTTTGTTGCCGACAAGCATCTTGATGCAATCTTGATTTGTTGAGTACAGGTCAATTTCTTTGGCCCAAATATCGGACAAATTTGTAAATGTTTCTCGACGTGTTACATCATACACTATACCAATTCCCAAAGACAATAAATTAGGTTTACACAACGACTTATAGGTAATTAAAAAAAAAATGCAAGATGATAAGAACAGCTAGTAGTAAATGAATCGAGAGAGACCAGAAATTAGGTGAAATAAATCTTAAATGGTCAAAATTATATTGTTTAAGAATCCGTCAAAGAGGACTTATTCAAACTCAAATAACAATGATAATTGTTCTTATAAATATAAGTAAAACTGTAGTGACAAATCTAATTATGCAAGACAGGAGATTTACGCCAATTCTAAGCTAAACAAATAACTTTTTCTTTTATGTAATTTATATTACACAAATTATCATTGATGGATATATAATCATCATGCCACCAGATAAAGTGGATTGTACTAATAAATAAACTTGCTTGATATTGTTTTACAATCTACTTTATTATCCCACACCCTGCAATTGAGTGACCCCAAATTTAACTACTCTGCCAATGTGATTGTCATTTTCAAATCTTACATCATAATGAGATTATTTGCTGAAACAAAATTGGATATTACTTCCCCCAATGCTAAAAACAGTCAATTTTGTTACAAGACAGATCTGCTCATATCATACAGCAAAATTAAACACGAAGCAAGAATCCTCGTGAAAGCAGGGTGAATCCGACATGTAGGAAGGACTTGAACATCAGACGCAAGAAAGGAATTTGTCACTAAAGCTTCTCTGCTAGAAATATCAGAGAAGCTAACACCAATACATGACCAATGTGATTGACATATTCATTCAAATCTTACACTAGAATGTGATCAATATCTCAAAAAGGAATTTATCCATAACAATGATAACTCCCCCCCGCCCCCCCCTTTCACATCCATATGTCCAATCTATCACATTTTCCCATAGAGCTTCTCTTTCAACCACAAACCTCCAAAGCTATTTACCCATAAGTGCTTGATTTACCAAAACAATCAGTCTCAGGCCTACACTCAGATACCTGCTGCTCTGCTAGAAATACTAGTAATGGGGTTGGAAGTAGAAAAAACTAATTTTATGCTGTCAGCTCGTTCTTTAGTTGAGTCTGAACTCCAAGATTATGTAGAAAATTTTTAACCAAATGATTGTGTTCTCCAGATCCCTAGGTCTTAGGTAAAAATAAAGAGTTCTTCAACCCAGTAGCCCCATCAACTTTGAAACTGAAAGAATGGGCACCCCCCCCTCCGCCCTCCCCCCCCCCCAAACAAGGGGCGGGAATAACTCAAATATGAGGTTCATTTTATGATATAAAATTGATAACTTAGAAGGCCAAGGCAGAAAATTTTCAAAATTAATTGGAGCAATGAAAAGAAAATCCACAAATAACATGAAATTCTTACAACCAATCATGACAAGTCAAGGTCTGTAATCAGACAACTCGAGGGATTCTATTGATTGATTTGATTCTTAAATAATATCAAAGGCACAGATATCAAAATTAGCTGGACAAATAGAAAAACAACAGTGAGAGATGAAGAAGATGTGACAACATACCCATTATTATCCCTTGAGCTCCTCTATAGTACGAAGAAGTTAGTGTCCTAAATCTTTCCTGTCCAGCTGCGTGATGAGGAAATAGAGAAATTCAGCTTATTCAACTTATAAATGCAATTCTTTTAATATGCAAATCAAAGAAAATAATATACTATTCCGATGCACAGGTTATCTTCCCATGACAAGTAAACGAAAAGAGTAATTAGAGAAGAAAAATGGATTCCAAGGAAAGGTGGAAACTGGAAATACACTATAACCAAAGGATTACAATTTTCTATATCTACTTATCCTACTGTTCTGAGTTCTTTAATAATCAAAAGATTAATATTCTCCCAATTGTATCTTTCACATTTGTAGAAATTGTTCATCCTTTTATATAAACACCATAAATCAATCTAATCTCTTTCCTAAATGTGTATTTTTGTCCTCTAATCACAGAAACCTACCAATATATTGAGGTAGGAGATGACAACAATCATGTAATCTCTCCCAATATCCAATATCACTCATGGTCTCCTCCCATATTCTATTCCTGTTAGATTCAATTCACTCTTCCTTTATCTCCTCTAAGACCTTTAACTCGAAACAACTCACTCTCATAATTGCCAATTTGTCTAACTGAACAGTCACTACTAAAAGTTTATATCATAGATAAATTTTAAATAGATAAGTAGTAATATATGATTAATCATATATAAGGCCTTAAATAACATCCTTGTAGGTAAAGACAAAGAAACAATAAAATCAGTAATGTACAGCCCTCCGAAAAGCTTATGTTTTATACATAAATAAATTTAGGGATAATTGGCCAAAAGTCCCACTTTAACAATGTTTATTGCTTAAAGTCCTCTCATATATACTTTTTTCTTTGAAAAGTCCTACTTATAAAGATTTTACCGGCTAAAGTCCTTTTTTATCAAAATTCATTTTTTTTACTGACAAAATTGCCCTTAGAAGGCCAACTGCTTCCCGATGCCCTCCTCCTCCTCCTCTCTCCTTATTCTTCTTCTTCTTCTCACACAAACCAAGGGAAAGAGTTGCAGAAGTTTTGGTTGCATCCCACATCGTCTCCCTAGAGCAACGCAAATGAAGTTTCGTCTTTGGTGAGCTCCGATTTCAAGTCACATGCCAGATCGAGCACGCATGTTCCGACGACGTTGACGGAGGTTGTCATAGATCTGATGGAGGTTGATGTAGCTTCACTGGAGTTTTTTCTCTCCAGCGCCGATTGCAGCTCCAGTGGGAAGAGAAACCAGATCACTGGAGATTTGGTTTTATCCAAAAGTCAGTCTATTCCGCTATTTTTTAGGGTTCAAGAATCTTCCAAAGTTGCAATTTATTATGTACTCTTTTTTTTTTTTTGAATTTATTTGTTTATGTTACTAGGAATATACATTGGTATCCTTTTTAGCTTTTCCTTTTGATTTTGGTTAGAAGTCTGGTTGAGGACTAAATGGGGTGACAGATTTAATTGATGAAACTGAGTAAATACCAGTCACAACTCAAAGTTCTTAATTTTATTTTATTTTTGTCTCTCTCTCTCTCTCTCTCTCTCTCTCTCTCTCTCTCCGCTCTTTGCCTCTACTCCTCTCTCTCTTTCTTTTTCTCCTCTTTCTTCTCTCTCCCACAGTCTCTCTTTCTCTTTTTGCATTTTTTTTTTTTCTGTTTTTTAAAAGGAAAACCCCAAAAATAATATTGTTGTTTTTTCGTTTTGGTTTGTTTGTTTTGTTTGTTTTGTTTTTTGTTTTTTGTTTTTTTGTTTTTTTTTAATGTTTTCTAGCGTAGTGAAATGCGTTTTCCGGCGTAGTGAAATCTGGGGTCCGGCGTAGTGAAATCCGGATTGGGATTGGAGGTGAGGTTGAAGGTTGTTTGGGGAAGGAGGTTTATTTTTGTCCAATTCATGCCAAAAGTCCATGAAAAATCTTTTGAGATGACCTTTGGAATTACATTCTTCTAAATGAGGACCTTTGGCCAATTCTCCCTTGAATTTATTCCTTTTAGGCGATGACAGATTTTTAGTTGTACTTTGGGAACTTCATTATTGGATACACTAGTTAATCTATAGTGATATATTAATTGTAATTATATAAAACACACATCTTGTATCTTCAGTCATTCATTTATTGTTTATTATAAGCATCATATAAATTTTAAATAGATAAGCAGTAATATATGATTAATCATATATAAGACCTTAAATAACATCCTTGTAGGTAAAGACAAAGAAATAATAAAATCAGTAATGTACAGCCCTCCAAAAAGCTAATGTCTTATACATAAATGAATTTATTCCTTTGAGGTGACGATAGATTTTTAGTTGTACTCTGTGAACTTCATTATTGGATACACTAGTTAGTCTATAGTGACATATTAACTGTAATTATATAAAACACACATCTTGTATCTTCAGTCATTCATTTATTTGTTTATTATAAGCATCATATAAATTTAAATATATTATTACATAACTTTGTCATGCCAGAAAAGTGGAAGTAAATCACAAACACAAGAAGCATTACCTGTATCCCAAATTGCAAGCTTTAGCTTTTTTCCCCCAATGGTGACATGTTTTATCTTAAAATCCACACCTACAAAAAGTGTGACAAAATATATATTAAATCATAGTATAGAAAGGAGGGGGAGTGTGATGGAGCTATACTAAATTATCAAAAACTAATATGACACATAAAACCTTGTAAAAATAGGTGGTATTCCATGCAAATGACACGATATCAAGAATAACTAATTTCCGTTTTTCAAAAAAATATATAAGTGCACAAATTATAAACCAATAATTTAGTTTACTAAACTACATGAATACAAAGTGAACATGTTCATAATTCTAAACCAACTACACAAATTACATGCAAGCAATACTAACAATTGAATTGGATGTTGACAGTCCATTTATTGCTCAAGGCCAAGAATAGAATCCTTTAGTACTTATCATTGACTTAGCAAACTTTAACTCTCTATTTATATCCAAATACAAAATACAAATAGAAGATAAATTCTATTGAGAAGCAAAAAAATCTTTTATGTTGACAACCCAGGATTGAATGGCAAAGCTAAAACTAGGTTTCTTTAGATCAGAGAACGGATCACAGTAAAGAGAGAGATATTGCACCAAGGGGCAATTCATGGATTGCATAAACACACAGCAACAAAAACACAAGCCAGTGCAACACAGCTACGGACACAAGATTAAAACCCAACAATTGTCAGGCTGCGTGGATTGGCAGGTTTTGAAATATCAACGGTTTTTAATAACTCACTGTGGGAGTCATATTTTGTGAAACCAACAGTTGAATTACATATTCCCTCATACATGTCATGTCTATCAAATATCAATATTTGACAGGTCTGTAACTCTGTAAATACACACATATATAGAGTATAGACCACGTTACATAGAGACAACCAGTTCTTTACTATCAACCAATGCCAGTTTCCTCCTTTTATAGCAATAGAGAAAAGCAAATGGAATTGTGAAAGATGAGCAAAATGGGAGTCTTACCAATAGTAGGAGAAAGATCTTCAAAGGTGTTGGAGGTGAAACTCAAGAGAAGACTACTCTTCCCAACCCCAGAATCCCCAATCAACAACAGCTTGAACAAGTAATCAAACTCTGATTGACTCGATGATGAATCCATCAATACCCAATTTCCAAACAGAACACTACCACCACACCACCATACAAAAAAAAAAGAAGAGAATCTCTATTAATTAAGACCGAAAAAAAATACTTGCATTAGAAAAAAAAACCCAGAAAAATGTATATATGTATGTATGTGTATAAATAGAAAGAGAGAATGGGAATACCTGTGAATTGATGAATTTGATGAGATAAGGATGGCTCAGATCTGAAATTGTGTGGAAGAGTGTAGGCCTGGGCTATATAATAATGAAGAAAAGCGAAGGGAGTTTGCAGAACGGCAAAGAAAGCTCTAAAGTCACTGTAATGGTTGGCAACCGACTCCGATTTAGAATAAGGTGGATTCGGTATCTGTGCTTTTTCTTTATTTATTTTTCCTCCTCATTTTTTTTTCCCCGAGATCAACCGTACACCCAAACATTCTAAATTTAAAATCAATCAATCTTTCCTATCCATTACCCACCAAGACTTGATAATTCAGGGATTTGGATTCGCTAGTGAGCAATCTGCTGACCACCTAGTGAGTGAGCAATCTAGTGTAGCAAGATTTATACTAAACTTATACTCCAATCAATAATAAGATAAAGACAATCTTTTTATCTTTAGTCTTTGGATTTGTTTTTATAAGTATTTATTTGTTTATTTAAAAATTTGCACAAATTTTTAAAAAAGCAAATAAGTACTTATGAAAAACAAATCCAAACGGTGTAAAATTCTGTTTTAAACCCCAGCTTTGTAAAAATTAAATAAAGACATTTAACAAATTTTAGACTTAAAATTCAAGAATTACAGATTTGACTATATCATTGCCAGTTTGGTATCAGAGTCTGACTAAGAATTAATCAAATAAGAGATATTCTTATTTTTGTACCAATCCAAACATTCAATCAAAAAATAGCAAAAAGATTTTTATTAGACTTTCTAGCCATTAAAATAGACAATTTCCCAAAAAAGAGTATTTTCTTTAAAAGAAATATTAATTAATCAAAAAGGAAATTTTGATATTAAAAGTTTTATTGACTCAAGTTGAGGACCATAAATAAATCTTATGAAGATTTTGGTCATTTTTAGTAATATAAGAAATAGTAAAGACTAGACTTAAAATAGGTGCAAAGCATATGATTATTGTCCAAAGAGTTTTGTCATATAGCTCACAAAATAAGACAAAAGAATATTAGCCATTAAATTGATTTTGACACTAGGTGTCACATATCCATCGGTGGCTCACTAGGTAGTGAGCAAAGCCTTGCTCACCAGCAAAGCCGAATTCATAATTCAGCCGTTTCCGTGTTATATGAATTCATGGAACGGTGGCCTTGCCAATACAAAAAGTGGGAATTAGACAGATTCTGACAATTCAGAGTTCGAACATCTCGTTTACTTGGCAACAAAAATAATCCTTATCCCTAAAAGAGTAAAAGGCCCCAACCCCTTAACACTAGCAAATATATATATAGATCTCCTTATATCTTATTTTATAAATATACTTACCTCTCATTTTCAAAATACCAATGTCAGTCGAATATTTTAAGAAACCAACAAAGTTAGATAAGATACATTTCCTATGTATGTCATTTATGCCAAAAGTCATAGTGAATAGTGGCGGAACCAAGAGTAAAGTTTAGGGGGGCAAGCTTTTTACCAACCTTTCTCCAAAGTTTAGGGGGGTCAAGCCCCTTACCAACCTTTCTCCATCATATATATATATATATATATTAAGGAAAGTCAAAAAGCTAGCCCCCCTTGGCTATACCTTGGTTCCGCCCCTGACAGTGATCCAACGGTTGGTTTTTGAAAAATGTCACCGACTCATCGTGAAAAATTATTATAATTAGAAACATCGCAATTTTTTATAATGGGATTTCTCAAAATCTAACCATTGGATCAGTGTAATTTTTTGCATAAATAACATATATAATAAATATATCTTATCAAACTGTCGGTTTCTCAAAATATTTAATTATATTGGTGTTTTGAAAACGAAATATAGGTATAGTTGTAAAATAAGATATAAAGGAAACTTGACCATTTTTTTTATTTGTTATTTCTTTATTATTTATTTATTTATAGAGTCCAAAAAGTAAAAACTCGAATCCTAAACTTAGTGCTGACTGAATTAAAGCTTATTGTCGGCATTCATGTGTTTAGAATTTAGGATTTTATCGAACCGACTAATAAATGTCATACGTGCAAATTTAAAAAATATCTCCATTGACTTTCAACAATGTGAGTCTTTTTCTTCTTCTTTTTTGAATTAACGTTCAATATATTAAGTCAAAGTAAAAGACAATTTTGTCCATGAAGCTAGTTAGCATTCCATCACCCTGCCAGGGTGCAACCACCTAATTTGTCAAAAACTAAAATATCATAAGCAAGGGGAGGATACTATCAAAGTACATCACACTTGAATTTTTCCAAACATAAGTAGCTTAGACAATCCGCAAGCTTGTTCGCCTCCTTGTAACTAAAAGAGAGCTTGACCGGAGAGAGCATATCTTATAAATTCTTGGCGTGATGATCCTAGAAAAATTATTTTATGGGTCGGTTGTATATAATCTTTAGACTAAGCACATAATACCCATTGCACATGATAGGTATTATACTATTATGTGTTTAGGAGGTTATATAAGGCTAGCCCTGAAATTTTGGATGCCTTAGGTGAATTCCTAAAATGTTTCCCCTATTACATATTAACAAAAAAAAAATTGCCGTGTAAAATTTTAGTTCTAGAACCTTAATTTCTCATAAGCTAAAACTTACAATAAGTAATTTACAAAGCGGATTTTCAATAAGCTCACCTCTCTCTCTCTCTCTCTCTCTCTCTCTCACGCACGCGCGCGGGGGAATACTATGTTTAGGCCGGCCTTACGCAACTTATATATATATGGGAATGCTATATTTAGGTCGCCCTTATGCAAAGTTGCGAAAGGTCGTCTCCATATGGCAAATTTCAGATAACAGTTGGTAAAGCTGACTGTTGGATTAGATATCCATCTTTTGTATGTCATGCCTGCAAAAAATCATAGTGGTTCAACTGCTGGTTTTTGAAAAATGTCATTGTGAAAATATGCAACT
This sequence comes from Hamamelis virginiana, assembly GCA_017140935.1. Taxonomy (NCBI): domain Eukaryota; kingdom Viridiplantae; phylum Streptophyta; class Magnoliopsida; order Saxifragales; family Hamamelidaceae; genus Hamamelis; species Hamamelis virginiana. The sequence goes on from JAESVK010068880.1 coordinate 9,311, forward strand.
TATTTGTTCTTCAAAATATCAACATTTTGTTAAAGTCGGTTTTTTTTTTTTAAAATAACCGTCAGATCACTGTGATTTTTTGCAGGCATAACATACAGAAGAGGGGCATCTAATCCAATTTTCAATTTTACGAACTGTCATCTAAAATTGGTCATATGAAACCAACCAATCTACTTCAGCAGTTACAGTTTTTCATATCTGTATTTTGAAATTCTGACATTGGATCATTGTGATTTTTGGCATGCAAGACATCCATAAGTACAGTATCTAATCTAACGGTCAGTTTTTCAAAAATATGCATCCCACAATTATCCATTAGTTTCATGCATGCTTACATAACTTATATAAGCATATGCTGACTAGATTGAGATTGTATATATAAATATATATGGATGAGTTATGATCTAGCCAGCAAATGCTAACTTATCCTAAGTTAGCAAACAATTAAGTGGCCGTTAGATCACTCAGTGGCCAATATCATCACTCAAATGGTCGAGATTTAACGGACATTTAATTGTTTGCTAATTTAGCCTAAGTCAGCAAATGCCGACTTAATCATTCCACATATATGGATTATATAAATGTTTAAAAAATATTAAACGATCTAGTAAAAGCATTAAAGCCAAAGGAACTTAATATTACAATCAACCCAAAAGAAATTAAACTCCAAATCATTTGGTAGGCTAATGGTTATGCATGTTTTGGTATATATATATTTTCCAAAATTTCATCTCTCTCTCTCTCTCTCCGTCCCCTTTTTATTTATTTATTTATTTTTATATGTCAATAGGTTTCAATTACATGAATTTTAATGGATTTTTTTGAATGTTGTGCCATAGTAATTAAATTCTAAAATGGATTTCTTGCTCTTTTTTCCAAAATTTTCCCTCTTTTTTTTTTTCATACTCTGCCCCACATTTTTCGAGTTAAATTTGTTTATGACATAACATATGGAACATAAATACATGTCCCCATCTGTCTTGTTTAGAATAATTTTGCTTAAAATTATTTTTAGGGTTCAAAATTCTATTTGATTTAAAGATATAGGTAATAATCATTTTTAGATGACTCAAGGGGTACAAGAAATGAGTGGCCATAGGCCTCCTAAATTTTGTCACAATCACATCTTGTATGAAAATTTTGATAGGTCAAGAATTTTTTATTTTATTTATTTATTATTTTTCAAATGAGAGAAAACATACATAATAAACTCACTGCAGTGGGTATAAATTAAAAGGCCAAAACTTGAACACATACCTCAACAAGAGCGCCATCCTTTGAGAAGGTGATGGGCTAGTTCATGCGGATCCTAAATTTAAAATAATGTCATGTTAATTAATTGTCACCTCATTAATTAGTTAGTATAAGAGCAGATGATTAAACTATGATTAAACCTTTGGTCATTGTGAAACATTCTTAAAACCATGGGTATGTGGACCAAGAAAAAGGAAAGAAATCGTGGCAATAATTTTCTTGGGAAAAGTAAAAAAAGGGGCAATGAAATTAAAAAAATTAATATTTATATCCATGTCTATATCTATACATATCATAAAAGGGTGGATAGGTCTATATATATCTATGTTTTATACATAAAAGGGTGTACTGTTCACTTTGCAACTGCTTTGAAATTGTTTGCTCTATTGCAATTTTGACCGTTTCTAATTTTGACTCCTAGTTCTGCGATGAATTTTGTCTCTCTCATCAAGTGTGCTAAAAGGGACAAAGTGTAGATTGCAATTTCTAATTCTAATTGCGATTGTTGCTATTTCCAATGTTATTTCCTCCAATTATGCTCTTTCCCAGTCCATTTCCCACAATTTTAGCCTCTTTCAGTGCAATCTTTGCTATTTCCAACCCATTTTCTGCAATTTGTGGTTTCTCTCTCTTGCCAAGCATATGGACAAGATGTTGCAGCATGTTGCATGTGAGCAGGTTTAAGAATTGATTAGCATTGGCTCAGAAATTAAGTTTGTGCCCTTGTTTGGTTGCGTTGCTATTTTACATCAGGATTAATTTTTTTTGGTGGTGTCAAAATGGGCGGATTGGGCCGGCCCATTAAGAAAGTGGGTTAATGAGCTATCAGATCAGACCAGTCTAATAAGAGGAAAAGACCTATCCAATCTGGTCTATTAGACTGGTCCACTAAAATAATGGGCCGGATCGGAACGAATCGGACTAATGGACTGAACTGGATTTGGCTAATGGATCGAGCTAACTGGCTAATTAATCAGGCTAACCGGTTTTTTTTGTCAATTTCTACAAATTTTTTTTTTCATTTTCTTTTAGTATATTTAAATTAAAATGTAAAAAAAGAAAAGAAAAAAACATAACTGGTAAA